>JAAEAF010001199.1:0-220365 GCA_011037195.1 Triatoma infestans | reverse complement strand
GAAATTGGTTGGATTAGGAAAGAGATACTATTACGTTGTTTGGAACTGAAAGAAAACAAGAATTTTCTATCTCAGGAACATGCTTTGCTCTGACCTTATAAACTTCCTAATAAAACACTAAATCACAATAAATAAATCTTGCTTAGTTAGTGTAATCGCTCTCAATTTTCCTTTTCCAAGTAATGCGATCATGTCAAATGTTCCAAATTAAGTGTATGTGGGAAATACATGTTTTAAGGTCCCTCTGAATATGAAAAAAAGAAATCTGGGTGAGAAACACTCACACGCTTTTCTCCTACTACGACAAATTTTCTTTAAACTTACCATGTTTACCCAACACCCCGCCCAGAAAAGTACTCTTAAATGAATTTTTCCAGAGAAAGATTTCAAATAAAAGTTGTAGCTCTTTTTAAGTGTAGACGATATGTCAAGTTAGAAGAAAATCGTCGACGCCATTTTTGAGATAAAACGATAAACCTAACAAGTAAAGTGGTCTTCCGGTTGAGGATTTTGACAGATGACCCACTGTCAGATGTCATGGTGATACCTAAACGGAATATCAACTTTCAAGTTTCCACGGTTTTTCGTTTTTGAGCTATGCTGTTCACATACCCAGACACGCACACACACAGACAATTTGCTAAAAACCACTTTTTTGGACTCAGGGGGTCCTCAAAACGGATATTGCGGTGAAAACTCGATATCGAAAATTTGACAACACTTCCTCTTACTAGGAGTAAGAGAAAGTAAAAAAACTCAGTAAAGAGGTACTTCCAATTGTGGAATTTTAACAGATAACTTACAGCGGGATACTTAAACGGAATATCAAGTTTGAACTTTGTGCGATTTTTCATTTTTGAGCTATTCTGTTCCACATTCAAACACACCTCAGAGCATATTCTAAAAACCACTTTTTTGGACTCAGGGTATCTCAAAATGTGTATTTCTAATGAAAACCCGACCGTTTAGGTCATGAGATCCGATAAAGGGTTCGGTCAAGAACTGTCAACAGAAATTGAGATTTTATTGGATTTTTTGTTGTTGCGTGTTTCGCAATTTCCTCGGAAACGGTTCTAGCAATTTTATTTATCCAGGCTCTTATCATATTATTTGAATAGTTTTTCTTGAAAAAATGATTTATTGCAAATTCTGGGCTATGGTAGCCCACTTCTATCTAAAGTGTTAAATACTAAAAACCTTATGGAACTAATAATTAAATAATAAAATACTAATGAGATTTAAAATATTTAAAAAAAACGTATTAACTGAAAGTGTTAACAATAAAAAATAATTAAAAAAATATATAACAACTACATAATAATACATAATCTCCATAAATAATTCACAAAAAATTATGCAAAAAAACTAAAAGTAAATTTAGTAAAAATATTTCCAAACACCACACACAAACATAATATGTGGGCGACCATAATTTAAATTCAAAACAAAAACTCTTCTTTGAATAATATCTTAATCAGATTAATAATTCAAAAGAAGAACATTATGAATATTCAATATGATAATTTAAGATGAACTAATGTATATAAAAATGTAACGCTATATTACAAAAATTTAATGTAAATTTAACAAAGTAAAAAAAAAAAAAAAAAAATTGACGAACTACATTGCAAATTTCTGTTTCTGTCAATAGTCTTAAACAAATATATATTGCATTTATAGATTTCCTAGTTTCTCTTAGTGTAATCAAGGAAGTGTATCATGTCAAATTTTCGAAATACATGTTTTGAAGCTTTAATAAATTGTCAGCACACGAAGCTCAAACTTAATATTTCCTTTTAGGTGCTGCTAGGGTTCGCGGCAATAAAGTTTTTAGTCAAAATCGTTCGATTGGAGCCACCACTTTGCTGAATAGATATTTTCCAATTTATTGCGTTTTTCTTGAAAACGGCTCCACCGATTTTCTTTAAACTTTGAACAAAAAACTCACTGAAGGACATTGCCACCGCTTCATCGCTAGTTTGGGAATGTACGGACCCACTTAAACAACTCTCCCGACATAAATAAAGTATTGCTGAAATTGGTAGCGGGACATATGGAGAACGGGATATACACCTTCAAAGGACCAAAACCTGTTCTTCAGAATCTAATCTAATCTAATATAGAAACTCGGGGCCTCCAAAAGGAGGTTCAGCACTTAGACTGAGCTGGGCCCATTGTGCACCCCCGTACAAGCGCCTCAATATCAGCCCTGTATCATTAAAAAAATTTATTCGGATAGCCAGGCTGCCCTGCGGGCAATTGACCGTGGGTATCAGCTCAAGGCTGGTGTGGGACTGGCCATAGGTGCACTCCTGGAAATTAGTAGCCATAATAAGGTCTTCCTGGTTTGGGTACCTGGGCATTCGGGTTACAGAGGCAATGAGGCGGCGGACCGCCTGGCCCGGGAGGGTTCAATTAGAGCACTTATCGGGCCGGAGACGTTCTGTGGCGTCTCAAGATGCCTCAGGAGTGCATCCAATAAGACATGGATGCAGGACCGATCAAGGGAATGGTGGGTCAAAACATCAGGCCAGAGGCAGGCGAAAAAAATTTATCCATAGCCACTCGCCCAAGCTAACAGCGGAATTACTCCAACTAGGCCGTGCGGCCTAAGGATAGCAGTTGGCGTTCTCACCGGCCATTGTAGATTAAATAAGCACATGCATCGCATGGGCCTGGCAACGGATAGCCTGTGCAGGTTTTGTCAAGAAGAAGAGGAGACGGCACTGCATGTGGTATGTCAGTGCGAGGGGCTGGTTTGGCTAAGGTACCGCCTCTTTGGTAAAGAGAAGCTGGTGCCAACAAGCCTCAGCCGGGGCCCTCTCTCGGACCTATTAAGTCTTTTAAGGCAAGCAGGACTCGAGAGGGTGCTCTGATGGCGGGTGCTCTGAGTGACCACCTGGGAGCCCCTCCCCCCCCAATTATTCTCCACAGTCCGTGCTAAACATGATCGGTAAGGGTGGCCTGCCCCCACTAGGGGGGCCACAATAGATCCTTGGGGTGTCGCGGTGGCGTAGGCTGAAGAGCCAATTCCCCCGTTAGAATCTAATCTAATCATTAAAAGATGCCAGGGCTGAGGCGAGTGACATTTCTGATCCCGCCTTCGGCTCCAAATTGTGGACGCCAAATTTCAGGAATCGTGTGCTTACATATTGTACGCACCCCCCAAGATGGTAAATCATCTTTCTGTCCGTATTTCCTGCAAAGTGAGTCCGCTAAGAGACACATATTATGCAGATGTTTCCTTATAAGGCAATGACCTGAAACTAGGGCAGTAATTCTCCTTAGATCCACTATTGTTCTGCCGAGGATATAATATGTGCAAGTCTTTGAGGAGCCCTCCAGGAAAATCTTAAAGTGCCTGAGCCCCGCAATATTTTTCAATGGCAGCAGAAAGGTTTCCGGACTAATGGGGGTTGGTGAGGCGCCCTCCTTCGCCAGTCGGACGGCCTCTTCATTACCTTCAATGCCTTTATGTCCCGGCATATTGTGGTTTTGCTTTTGTGGCTTGCCAGAGATTCTAGCTGTTCGCGGCATTCTTTAACAATCGTCGACCTGATGCAGTTCCCCTCTAAAGCCTTTAGTGCGGCCTCAATCAGAGAAGATCATGATTCTTTTGCTCGTTACGCCCTTATCCCTAAGATACTGGGCACAACTTGTCCTGAAGATCACTAAAAGGACGGTGCGTGCTAGCTATTATATTTAATATTTTTAATAAAATAAAAATATATTATATGAATTATCCATGCTTTTCATAAGCGAGTATAATAATGAATAAATATTGAAATGCATGCAAGATAAATATAAGAAAATGTATAAAGAGGTTAGTTTGAGTTAGGGTTAAATTAAATAAATAAAACTGGGATGAAACATCTATTTTATAAACCTCATGCTATTTATTTATTTATTTATTTTTTCATACTTATTTATATTAAACACGTCAGAGTTAAGGAGTATAAAGTTGGATAAAACAATTAAAGTAATAATAGCATTTTAAAAATAATATAGTGATTAACAAAATGGGTAAATAACATTATTAGATTAAGAATAATAAAGTGAAGTTGAACATTAAAGATATCGTGATTTCTGAAGGGATGTAAATTAATTGATTTTATTTTTATTTTTGGAAGAGCGGAAGCAATGAGAAGAATGAACCAAGTTAGAGGAATTAAAAGATTCAAAAATAATGTTGGGAATAGTTAAATAATGTTAACAAAATGTTTATATAGTAAAGTTTTTGCTAGTTCCGTTTTTTTACTCAAGGAGGCGGTGAGAAATCTGATCGCATTACTAGAGTAATAAATCAGAAGGTAATCTAATAAGAGGTTCATGCATCATACTTTAGTTTGAGATTCCATGCTTCTTTTTTTATTAATAAGTATTTATTTTATATATACGTGTGTGTGTGTGTGTTTTTTTTGTAATTTAAGTAGCTATTTTATTATCAATGTTTTTGAGTAACACATTGCCAATTCTTTTAGAGAATTTATCACGGCATGTTTCGCCATCGCAGTAGTTTACAGTGAGATGGTTGTTCTGCCTTACTATTCGGCAAAATCTAACTAAATATATAAATCACCAATTTACTGGGAGGTGGCTACTGGGGTAAACCGTGGTCCAATTTTTTTGGCCTGAACGGTCGACTGATTTTTACCCCAATGCAGTTATTTAAAAAAACACGTTTATAGTGACCTACATCCGATAACTTGTACAATACGAGGATATAGAATTTCGGAGGTTTGTAGGAACAGCATTCCAGTTTTTATTGCTGCAACTTGTAAAAATGAATGACCGGTTTAAGTGCGAGGGCGTGTGTGTGTAAAACAATGATGGGCGTCAATTTGAATACCTACTTGGATAAAAAGGTAATTTTATTGTTTTACACTTTAATAATATTCATTTTTCTTTTTCATTAAACCAAAATTAATGTACCACACGGAATATTAATCCAATCAAGTTGAATTTATTTATTATAATTTTTCATTAAAAAAAAAAAAAATTAGCCTATTTATATAGCCTAATTATTATATAGCCTACATAATAGCTACTCATTGCGCGATATAAGAATTCTTTTTTTTGTTATCATGTTATATAAAATACAGTAAATAAAATAAGTAATAACTTTATAAATGGTCGAACATAAATCTCTTACCTTGTAGTTAAATGATATTTAAAAAAAAACAGCGACTAACCTGAAACAAATATTGATAATAATATTAATACTGAACGTTAATTGAAAAATTTAAAAAAAAAAAAAATTCAACAAAAATAAATTTAAAATACCATGGAGAGATGATAACACATTAGTTTCCAAGCCCAGTGTCTAATGTGATTACGCTATTAGCATACTAATAGCAAAATCAGAGTAAAGCGACATTAAAAAAAAAGGATATAGGGCAAAAAATTAAATACTTGTTAGCAAGCTTGACCTCTATCATTTTATATTTAAAAATGTTTCATCTAATGTGGAAATTCTCTAAGATAAAAATGATTCTGAAACCTAATAAACCTTTACCACCTTCCATCCTCATACAGGCCCATAAGTCTGTTACCTATTTTAGGAAAAATACTAGAGAAATTGTTATTGAAACGGATTTATTCCAATCTGGAAACTGAACAAATCATTCCATCACATCAGTTTGGCTTTCGACAACATCACAGCACCATTCATCAGTGCCATAGAGTAGTGGACACCATTGCTTCGACACTTGAGCGGAAACAGTACTGCTGTGGTGCCTTCCTCGACGTGGCTCATGCCTTCGATCGAGTGTGGCGTCCAGGATTACTGTGGAAGCTAAAGAAATGCCTATCATCAACCTGTTACTTACTCATCAAGTCTTATCTATCCGATCGCTACTTTCAGATTAGTTGCGGATCTGCTACCTCTGACTACTCGCTGGCTGGCGCCAGAGTTCCTCAGGGTAGTATACTTGGTCCGCTTCTGTATACTGTATTCACTTCAGATCTACTAACCTATACAAACACTCTTCTTTGCACTTACGCTGATGACATCGCCATCCTTGCATCCACCTCTGATCCCATAATTGCCTCCACTCTCTTACAGACAGACTCATTTAAATAAAATAGAATCTTGGACCAAAAAATGGCGGATTAAACTCAACCCACAAAAATGTCAACACATCACCTTTACTCTGCGTCGTGCCTCCTGTCTTTCAGTAACCTTCAACCCAATACCACTCTCTCCTGCAAACTTAGTTCGCTACCTTGGGATGTACATCGACAAAAGACTAACATGGAATCCACATACGAAACTAAAAAAACCAGAACTTAACAAACGGAATAAGTTGCTACTCAGACTAATAGGAAGACCATCGAAACTACCTCTTGAGCACAAACGACTAATATACAACTGTATACTCATACCGATGTGGACTTACAGACTTGAACAGTGGGCTTCAACCAAGCGCTCAAATTCCCAGAAAATTCAGTCTTTTCAGTCAAAAATTCTCCGTCAGATAACAGATGCTTCATTCTACGTCTCTAACTCTACCCTCACAACGATCCCAAAATCCCGTATGTATCTGAAGCCGTCAAAACTAAATATAAAAAATTCTATGACTCTCTTGCTCTCAACTGTAATCCTCTTGTTTAAAGTTTCACCTCCACAACTATACCAGATAATCCACCCCGTCGACTGAGCCGCTGTTGGCTCCGTGATCACCTCCAGCAATAAGGAAGTAATTCCTGTGAGAGTGTTACTGCTGGGTAGCTTCTCTCTTCCAGCCAATCACGTTATTCATCATCACACATCATCATATTCACTCATTATATTCATTTATGTAGATTGTGAATTCGAAATAAAAGAAAAAAAAAAATCTCTTAAGACTTATTACGTGCACTAATAAAGGGTTCAAACCCAGTTTTATGAAAAAAATCTGACGTGACTTAAGACTTCACACAGTTTAATAATCACAATATTGCGAAGAGCATTCAATAAGTGAAGAGACAAGACAATTATGGTGTTAACGTGATGGTTTTAATATCACATATTATCTAATACATACATACATGCATATATATATATATCATCTATCACATTTCTCTCCAGTTTTTCTTTATGCGCGGCATTAAAAAATTGAAACGTAGTTTTGCACATTTGTTTACTGTGATATTTGCAAAATGACTCCTTGAATAGAATCAAACAAAAATAAATCTGATGGAACGGAAATCAAGAGTTCTAAGCAGGAAGTGGTACCACTTGCTAAACTTTCTCCTACTTCTAGTAAGTATAAAGTACTGCAATCGTGCCAAAGTTTCGAAATTGAATTTTAACAAGGTAACATCTTTTCAGATTCTCAGGGTTCGAAAAAATGTTTTTTAGCGAATGGTCTGTTACTTCTTGATCATTGAATTGTTACTTCTTGACGTACTTTTAATGAGAGAAAGCTGAGAGTAGCGTGCAGTTTTATATGCTTTCCCAACTTCCTTACTAATTCTTATATTCTCTCCTCCTTCCAATATCGTAGCGTATTGGGTAGGTTGGTATCACTTTGGTGCTACGGCCAAATTCTTAATCTTTTGTGGTTGGGAGATATGTCACGACTCACGTGACGTATGGATTGACCCAACGACGGGTAATATACCAGATGTTGACCAGCATTGCGGACCCATCTACATACATTTATATATATTTCGAAATCTGCCAAATACTAAAAATTTACAGTACTAACAAACATAAAAAAATAAAACACAAAAATATGGCGGACAGCCATACTAATTAGACGAACTATAGAACATAACCACACTCCTAGTGATTCAACTACCTTTATGCAATCCACAACCATTACTCTAATCAGTAATCCTTATCTGATCCTTATCAGTAATCTGCAAGACAAATATTTCAGGGTAAGCTGTAGAACAGTAGAATTCTCTATACAGTTGAGTAGAGCTGGTGTTCCCCAAGGGTATCCTCGGACCTCTCCTGTACACTTTGTACACAGCAGATGCAGATATTCCACAGCATCCTAATACCATCATATCTACCTTTGCGGACGATACCGCAATACTGTCCCCTCATATTGATCCTGTTATTGCTGTCAGGGCTCTCCAGACGCACCTCGACCAACTCCAGACCTGGTTAGTTAAATAGCGAATCAAAATTAATCCTACTAAATCAAAGTACATAGTATTTACGCTTCGACGAAAAATCCTACCACCTGTATTCATTAACCAAATCCCTATTCCGTCAGCTAACATTGTACGTTACCTTGGACTATGTCTGGACAGACGATTAACATGGAATCCACATACCAGACTGAAAAGACAAGAAGCTAACCGACGCTATAAACTCCTCGCAAGGCTCATCGACAGACAATCAAAACTAAACTTAAATAACAAAAGACTTTTACATCTGCTATTACTAAGGCCAATTTGGTCATACGGTATTGAAGTATGGGGATCGACTAAACAATTCCCAACGCATCCAATCCTTGCAGTCAATAATTCTTCGGAAAATCCTTAATGCTCCATTTTTTATATCTAACCTCACTATCCACAATGACCTGAACATTCCTTTTGTCAACGACTTAGCAAAATCTCGTTTCCTCAAATTTCATCCCTCTACAGCAGCTCATTCCAATTCTCTTATAGAACAGCTCTCTTGCCCTACAATACCAGGCAATCCCCTACGGAGACTGAAGAGGAGATGGCCCTGCGATCTACTATTGTCATGACACAGTGAAATAAGTCCCATGATAACGGATGTCACCACTGGGCGGCTTCTCCAATCTAAACATCCTGCTACTGTATTAACTATCACCATCTTTACTTGTTGTAACTATTGTTACTAGTTGTAAATTTAAAAAAAAAAAATCGTATTTATTTTAAAATTAATGTCAATAACACAAAAATTAAATAAATAAACTCGAATAAAATAAAATAAAAACAATACCAACCTTTTTACACCCACAAATGTAAAATAAAAAAATTATAAAAACCGCTGGACAAGTAAAAATAAAAATAAACAAATAAAATAATAAAAAAAACACACAAAAGACGAAATAATCCTATTTAACATGCAGATGCACGTATACAGAGCTAGCTAAGCATTCTATATGCAGTTTTATATAGTTCATAAAATAATGTAGCTAATATATATATATATATATGTATGTTTGTATGTATGTATGTACGTGTGTGTATGTATGTAGATATTGTATGTTATAAAAGAACTCATCGTTTAACATCTGTCCCAAGTTTATGACTACTAATACGACACACACACAGCCTTAAAAACCATACATAGAAAGTTTTTGCTGAGCATTCTTTTTACTTTACTTGAACTACAGCTGTCTTCACAAGACTCGGTGATTCTCTTTCTAAGTTAACAGACATATATACTATATATATATATACAGCTGGCCCACCATCAATTCAATAACTATACAATGTTGCCCTTGACCGGGAACAACGATCCCTTTTATGGTAAAATTATTATAGGGGATTAATTTATGTTTCATTAAGGATAATAATCATGTCATATGTTGCGCTAATAACTAATTCAAATAATATTACTTAAAAAGAAATGTTTTACTCATTATACCTGAGAGAGTAATGTAGCATTACTAATGTAGATATTAGGATGGAACAACTATGGCGGGTAAAATAGTACGTTGAAGTTCAACTGTTCACTTGTAGGGTTACAGATGGGTTACTCAAATAACAATAAAAACCCTACATCCTCTTCTACAATTATAAAATGCAATCACTTTTTTTATATAAGTTATTCCAATATATAATATAAACATGATTTTTAGAAGTTAGATGAAGAGTTGCGACATTAAACTTATTCAATATAATGTGCGATACCACAATATTATTGTTGGGGGTTTGATGTTGTTCGCATCCGAGATTGTTCTTACGTACCCCTGAATATTCAACTAAACGAACCAATGTCATGGGGTAAGGAAAAAAAGTAATATTATTGCAAACGTGGCTACCACTAGTCTAATTACAGTTTTATATATTTAGCAGTTTCACGCGTATAAAAAACATTCCGAAATTAATTTCTGAATAGCATAGAAGCATCTTCTATTGCAGACTTACTTACTTACTAACTGAGCCAACGTCATTGGACTCGGTACAACCGCTCACAAATATTCAAAAGTTTCGATTCTTGCAAATTCCTGATTCAACATTTCGATGTTACCATATTTCTGCCCGAGTTTCTTGTATTTTTCATATATATTTTTTTAGTATCATTAATTTTAGTTAGAGTCGTCAATCCGCTGCTTCTTCAAACTCCTGAAAAAGATCGGCTAAGCAGTGGTTTCAAAACTTTCTGTATAGTCGCCCCCTTTCTTGTTCATAATTAATTGTAGCGCCAAGCCTTCATTTTTTTTTTAATAGTTTAATTTTAAAAATAATATTCTTCTATTACAATTAATTTCACTAAACGAAGTTCTGCATTTTTTTAAAGTTCTTAATAGAAAAATATAGTCTTTATTTATGACAGTGAGTGTAATTACTTATATATTTTGTATATCGTAACGGAAAAAGTAAATATTTAGTAAATAAAGAACTTCAACCCCCCTCCCCACTAAAACCTATGGCGCAACAGCCCATGAAGGGCGAAGGTTGCCAGACGGCGATTTGAATGGAGGGCGTGTGATAGGTAAGCACGCCGCAGTTCCCACGCCGTTTAGTTCCAACCTTCGCTACCTAGGGCGCTACTAACTGTAGGCTTCCCACTTTTTATCACGATGCTGGGTCAACACCGAGGGAATCGAACCCTGAAATTTCGCGCGAAAGGCAAGTGCGCTAGCCACTAGACCAACGAGTGCGAACATGAGAACATCAAACACATTTAAATTAATCTTTAAAAAATACTAAAAGCAATACAAAATACACAAGCAAAATGGTTGGACTTGTTTTTCTCCACATATCTTTTCAAACTGAAGTATGACTTTAAAAAATTGTTTGACCTTAAAAAAGATATTTCTGATAAAAGCTGCGCCACAATTTGGAAAACGTTGGGCTAAGGCATTTCATCGTGATGCTAATTTTTAGATATTTGTTTTATGTTTTTATTAATGTGTGAATACTCTTGAAAGTATTATTTGATGTATTAATTGAAGGTGCCATCAGAATGTAGATATTAAAAGAAAATTTTAGAAAGGTGTCCGTGAGAATAAGAGCACGAATTGTGATGCAAGCCTGTGTTTGCGTTTTTATTCGTTTCTTTTTTTTTTGTTAACCCTTTCTTATGGGTGTATTAAGTTCTCTCCATTGTCTTAAATCTATTATCTTCTCTATTTGTTAACAATTTGTGTGTAAATGTTGTACAATTTTCTCCACTTGTGTTTTTCTTCGTCTTGTTCATTTCAACTTGATGGACGACAATTTTCCCTTTGTGTTTAACTTCCCCCGCCCCCACCACCACTATTTTAACACAATTGTATTTTATTTATTATTTCACTTGACTTAAATTGTTTTCTCGTTAAAAATGTATTCTTCAATTGTAGTTTAGGGAGAGATCAATCTTTTTCAACTGTCTGGCCTCTTCAGACCTCTTCATATCTTATTCAAACATCTTTTAAGTTAAGCAATTCTCATTATGGTAAATATTTATAGACTCCAGATGACTCACTGGTTCCTTTTTTATTGAACCATGTTTTTTACTGGGGTAAAGAGACAGTATTACTAACGTTCCAAAATTTCGAAATTGAATTATACGTAGAAATACATTTTTGTAGATCATCTGAATCCGAAAAAAATTGTTTTGGAAATCCCCCCCCCCTCACGGGTTAAAACAAAAAAAATAGAAAGAAGTCTAAACCACTTGTCTACCACCATCAAGGGATCCGTCAGAGAAAATCTGGTCAAAATCTGGAATTAACTCATTTAAATTTTTTTCTTTTGAGAGTTTTTAGTTTCAATCTTCTAGAAAATGGCTCCAAAAATATTCTTCAATCCTTCTCAATTCTAACCTCTTCTAGGCCTAACATTTCTAGGCTATTTGAAATACCTTTCTAGAAAAATTGATTTTAAAGGGGGTTTTGGTGGGAGGGTGAAGTCACACTATTTTTTCAAGTAAAGTAATGCCTATTTTTTCTAAGGCGGGCTTAACGTCCAACTACCAAATTAGGTGTCGTGGACGGGGGACGGAAGCAACTACTTCACCATTAATATTTTTTAAATCAATATAAAATTTAGCAGTTATACGCGGGGACTCGAACTGGGGACCTCCCAATTACAAGTTCATGCTTATAACCACTACACCAACACCCGCCCCTATTCTCTTAAGTATCGTTTTATTATACTATACATTCCACTTACCTATTCGTATAAAGTTAAGAGTGGAAAATTAAATATTTTGATTAAATTTCCAAAATTGAAAAATATCGGTTGACCGAAAGTGCGATATATTTTTTTATTTTTTTAATTTTTTTTTTTAGTGTTTCACAATTTTCTCGATAAAGAAACTTAATAGGTTTTCATCTAGGATTTTATATGTCCTAGCATAAGCTTCAATTGAGCAGAGTCGAATTCTCATCCATCTTCGATGTAAGCTATTGAAATGTATTTTGGTGTGCTGTTGTTGTAGTGTAGTGGCAGCTTGTAGGACTTGAGACGTGAGCGGTTTTGTAAAGGGTTTGTGTGTATGTTTGAGATAAAGATAGTAGTATTAAGAAATGATCAAGAAAACACTGGTAGATTAAACTAAGTATATTATCTTTAAAGATATTTCAATATTTTACAATATCACAACTATCATGTTTATAAAATTATTTATCTAGATTAAAAGCAAAGCTCTTATGTTTCAACTTAAGATGGCACTGATGTTAACTGGTAGAATGTCTGATTCAGACTGTCTTGAAAGAATGTTTTCTAATTGTTCGTTCAAATCTTCCCCTTGTGAGAAGAAGGGGTTGACAATGATAACAAGGTCTATGAACTCTAAAAGTCAGTGGTGGTCTTCTGGTCTTCTACCTGAATAGTCCCTTGCCAGCGAATGTTACATTTTTCTTGATATTACAAATAAAATATTTTTCTATATTTCTGGCATCCATCATCACACTATCAAGTTCGTATAAGAGAGTTGACTGCCACGCACCGTATTGGTTCATTTTCTTTCGAAGTGATAATTTTACTAATCCGGTGCTCTGCCAACTGTTGGGAATCAGGGAAAAGGGGCTCTGCTATTTTAACGCCATACATTTCTTAGAATCCCTAATACATATCAGAAAACTATTTTAAAAAACGTTGATACGCTTACGAGGTGTGCAAATAAAGAAATGAGACTGATTTTTTATCTTTTTTTTATTCAAATAAAATTACAATTCAACATTGTCCCCTTCAAAGTAACTACCTTGGGAAGCCATACAACGCTGAAGAAGACGATTCTTCCATTCGTCATAGCAGTGCTGGAACTCGGTTACTGGAATAGACTTCAGTTGGTCGGTTACGGCTGTTTGTGTGTTTGAGTGTGCCACTGCATGCTCTGACGCTTAGTTTCTAGGTCATACTCAAACACCCAAGACTCGTCTCTTGTAAAACACGTTCCAAAAAATTGGGATCGTTTTCAATTGTTCCCAAAAAGTCCTTTTCTTTCCTCCTTTTCTTTCTGATGTCTTTTTGCTCTTGTGAAAGATTTTTCGGAACCATTTTTGCACAAATTTTTCTCATCCCCAATTCATTAGTCAAAATTTGATGAACGGTTGTGTGAGTCAAATTCAACTCTTCGCCGATCATTCGGACTGTCAAACGACGATTTGAACGCACGAGATCGCGGATTCTGCCAACATTTTCGTCGGTTCTTGAAGATGAAGGCCTTCCGCTGCGAAGCTCGTCTTCAATTGATTCCCTTCCTTCTGCAAACGACTTAAACCATCTAAAAACTGTGCTCTCGACAAAACATTGTCTCCATAGGCCTGGCACAGTTTTTCAAAACGTTTCCGTTGCACTGTGTCCAAGTCTAAAGCAAAACCTGATAGCACAACGTTGCTCGTAATTGATGTCACTCATTTTTAAAACGCACTGAAAAAAAACCTTGCTCACACAAAAAGTCACTACGGACAGTGCAACAACTCTAGCATTTTCAAATTTGCACTGGACGTGTATCAGATGTTTACTTGCCCTACCACGCATGCGCCGCGTCTCCAGTGTTGCCAGATCGAACACTAGAAAATCAGTCTCATTACTTAATTCACACACCTCGTATATCTGTGAGTTTTAAAGAAAAGTAAAAATCCATTTAGTACAATAAAAAATTAAACATTTGACTACAAGTCTGGTAGATCTCCAGACTTCCCCTTACAAATAGAAAACGTGAAAAGGAACTGAAATTATATTTTAAACATTAAACAGCTATACTATCAGAGTAGAAAACTGTTCAAACAATAGTACTTTAATATTAATTCAGGAATCGATACAACAATTTATCGATTAATACTTTAATAGTAAGTTTTACTTCCTTCCTTGTCTTAAGTACAATAACCTAGGAACATTCAATATTTTAATAACAACTGATATGTCATTGCTTTTACAAAGTTAATAACCACTTAAATAAATTAAATAATTGAAAAAATCGTTTGCTATTCTAACGCAAACATTATTAAGGCAGCCCTAATAATACTTATCGTAAAAATATTTTTTATATCTATGAGCATTCAAATTTTAAAAAAAATCGTTACAATCGTTTTTTTGAGAATATTTCAAAAAAATTCTAAAAAACCTATTTTTGTAATTCCCAGATTTAGCTAACCGATTATCTTCAAATTCTGAATACTAGCAAAGCTTTTAATGTATATTAATAGTTAATATTGGTAGCAGAAACTTCTCACTACAATGAATGATAAGATTCTGATTACTCCCCCCAGCCCTTACCTTACTTCTTATAAGAAGCTTAGTCGAAAGAGGGGCAGGAACAGGCTGAACAGTGTACCCTCCCTTATCAAGTAACGTTGCTCATAGAGGAGCATCTGTGGATCTCGCCATCTTCTCACTTCACTTAGCAGGAGTATCATCTATCCTCGGGGCTGTTAACTTCATCTCAACTATTATTAATATGCGGCCAGAAGGAATACGACCAGACCGGATTCCCTTATTTGTATGATCAGTAGGAATCACTGCCCTCCTTCTACTTTTAAGACTCCCTGTTCTTGCCGGAGCAATTACTATACTATTAACCGATCGAAACTTCAACACATCATTCTTTGACCCAGCAGGAGGGGGAGACCCGATTCTCTACCAGATTAGTCCCCTTAATAATTGGAGCCCCAGATATAGCATTCCCTCGTATAAACTACTTCAGAGGAAATGTCAAAGCTATTGTTCCCTCAAACGTAACAATAAAACAATTCTCTAAGGGGAAATGTTTAAAATAAAAGTGAGAGATATGTGTAGATGGATGTTTAGAGAAAAATAATTGGAAGTAAACTGAAAAATACATACAGTAAGAGGGGCGGGTGTTGGTGTAGTGGTTATGAGCATGGACTTGTAACTGGGAGGTCCCCAGTTCGAGTTCCGCGTATAACTGTTAAATTTTATATACTCATATACAAAATGTTAAGTGTAAAGCATGTGCCCATCTCCGGCTACGACATCTAATTTGGAAATTGGAAGTTGAGCCCTTCTGGAAAAAAGGGCATTACTTTACAGTAGTAAAGTTGGACTTCCGGTTGATGGAACTGATACCTTCCGGTGGTGGAATAACAAGTTTGAGATTCCTGCGATTTATGTTTTTTAGATATTTTTTTCACAAACACACAGATCATTCGCTAAAAACCTTTTTCTTTCGACTCAAGTATTAGTTCAATGGTAGCCTGAACTTGGAACACAGAGGTCACGTGTTCTTTGCCTAGCATTACTACCCTTAGATTTTCCTCATCCTAGGACGCCTCTACAGCTCATTGTCCAGTGGTGGGCAGTGTAGTCTAAAATGAGGAAACACTGCTCAGAGGCTGGCAGTGCAATCAGAGAGCTCCCGGCGCCAATGACATCAATATAGACGCGCCTTAATCAGCGATTACTATAATTTTTTGTTTAATATACCAGAACAATTTGCTTTTGAAAGGAAAAGGCCAATGTGGATTTTTTTATTTAATAGAGGCTAGAAATTCTGGTTAATTTCCGAGCCATTCAATATTTACAAAAAGCAGAAGTGCATAAAACAGAAATGACGGACTCCATCTGAGAAGAAAATAGCTGTCCCGCCATTCAATTTAACCATACTTTTCTCCTAATTATCACACAAATCCGCTATTTCGGACTCTTACTAGACAGACGATTAACATGGAGCCCTTACTCGGTTCAAACGAAATGAACTAAATTACCGAAACAGAATGCTAAAATTAATAGACAAATGCTCAAAACTTACACTGCACTACAAAAGAAACTACACAATTCCTTATTAGCTCCTATTTGGACATACGGACTCGAATTATAGGGGACTGCCAAAAAACACAAGCCTGAGTCGCATTCAATCCCTGCAATCCAAAATCCTAGGCACCATCGTCAATATTCCTTTCCACGTCTCTAACATTACTATCCACAATGACCTAAGGATTCCCTTCATCACCACTTGCCAAATCCCGCTACCTAAAATTCCATTCCACATTATTTTCTCATTCAAATCCACTAATCCAGGCCCTCTGTACTTCGAGTTTCCCCACAAACGATTACGGGCTAACAGCGTATCGCTGGATAGCCGTCGTTCACAACTTCAATCCAGGGTGTGCGTGCTAACCAACGCGCATTCTTTTATCGTCATTGATCATCTTTTTTACTTATTGCATGGTTACGTTACTGTGCAGTTGTAAAAATCTTAAACCAAGAAATTCTGGTTAATTTACGAGCCATTCCAAATATTCGAAAAACAAAAGTGCATAAAACAAAAATGGCGGACTCCATGTGAGAAAGAAAATAGCTTCCTCTCCTCAGTGAAAATCCAGAAAAAGGACAAGGGAGAAAAAATAACAGTTTTCCACAACAAAACTACAGCCACTATCCTTACGGCCCTACCAGTAGCCCGTATCCCTACAGCCCTACCTACAGCCATTAACGAGAGTTGGATTTCATCATGTTTCGATCGGTTTCCGAGGTTCTTCCCTCTTCACAATTTAATTTAACTAGAATACAAACAGTGGGAAAATATTACCTATATAATATGAAATAATATTACGTATGTGTGAAAAGTACAGGTAGGTGTGAAAATGGTAATTTGGAATGAAAATAAAAGAAATAAATACATAAAGTATATTTAAAAAAAAAAAAAAAACTGGTGTGAAACACTCACACAACTTTCTCTTATTCCAGTTCTCAAAATTATAATTGACAAATTTTATAGCTAGTGTACCAAATTTAATGAAATTTGTCAAAACTGAAAAAACGGCTCAGCAAAACTCACTTCCGGTTAACTAATTTTCTTGAAACTCGCAATTTTGGCCATCTATTTATTTCTAATTAATTTTGTTTGGATGATAGAATTGTATAACCAACTGATAGCACTTTAGAGAAAAACATAACCCCTCCCCCTCCCTAAAAGTGCTCTTAAATGAATTTTCCCAAAGAAATGTTTTAAATAAAAGTTGTACATCTTTGTATGCATAGTTTATATTTGATTTTTCAAGAAAATCGTCGGAGCCATGTTTGAGAAAATCGCGAAAAAGTGAAAAAAATCATTTATTAGAGTGGTAATGTAAACGCACTTCCGGTCATCAGATTTTTGTTAAACTCGGAATTTCTACAACACATCTAATTCTAATTAACATGATTTTAGATGGCAGAATTTCTAATAAACTGAAATAGCACTTTAAAGGAAACCGTAACCCTACCACTCCAACAAAAGTACCCACCCTTAAATGCATTTTTCCGGAGAAATGTTACAAATAAAAGTTGTAGATCTTTGTATGTGTAGTTGATGTACCAAGTTTCAAGAAAATCGTTGGAGCCATTTTTGAGAAAATCGCAAAACCAATTAGTAAAGTGGTACTTCCGGTTGAGGAATTTGTCGTATAACGTACTGTCAGATGCCATGGTGATTCCTAAACGGAATATCAAGTTTGAACATTCTTGAAACCACATTTTTGGACTCAGGGGACCTCAAAACGGATATTTCCGGTGAAAAGTCGATATCGAAAATTTGACACGATTACAATAATTGCTCTTACTAGGAGTAAGAGAAAGTGTAAATAATGTTTTACCTTAACAATCATTAATACTCAAAATCAGCGGGTTACATCTACTCAAACATGTATTCCTTCATCTGAAAAACGTAATGTTCTATGTTTGATGGAATTCTGATTGACTGGTTCACTTTCAATTGGTTTTCCACGTCCTATTGGGCAAATGGAGTTGTAACTAACACAACTTTAGACTTCATTTTGTTTGAGCCGAACGAGATATCTTGTTTTGACAAACTGTATAAAGTTTCAACCTTAGATTTAGTTCCTAGATTTTTATTCAACAAATATATTGTCACTAAGTCTAAGTTTCTTCTAGAGTAGCTATTTTCTATAAGTAGTAGTTTTCTATAAGTGGTTTCTTCTTTAAGTAGTAGCTGTTTTCTGGAAGTAGAGTAGTAGTATATAAGCAATATTCAAATTGTCCCTATTTTATAAATTCTATAAATAACATTCCGAGGTTCAAGAAAACAAACCGATAAACGACGAATCGCTGACAAATATATTATTCATCATCAAAATTACTGAAACAATAAAAAAATTACATAGGACAGTCTAGGATAGCAGTTTTAAAATATAATAAACTAACGAATTTTCTTACAATTGAAAAGATACTTAATCAAAACAATAAAATGACCTAAAACATAATGAAAATTTATTGCTGATGTCTGCGTTAATATGTAATTACATTTCTTTTATTAAAATATTTTGTCATCTACGTAGTGGCTCAGTTCAGTGCCACTGAAATTTACTAAATTTGGTAGTAAACTATGTGACAAATGATTTTTTTAAAACAACGTTTTGATTTAATTTTTTGCTTAATTAATTCCTAACAATGATTCTGGCTCTTCCAAAGACAATGAATCAACATGGTCAATAAACTTAAAAGCAAAAAAAAAAAAGGCCAACCACCTAACATGTCACTCAAAAATAAAAAGGTATTTCAAAAAAACCAAACAGCTACTTAATATTCAACACTCTGAACCTAGTTCATTTGCTCTATGTAAACGAAACAGTAGCTCCAGTCTTCACCTACTTTCTCTGTTGGAAATCCCAGAAGAAATGGGCATTCCGTCAACTTCAGTGTAACAAGAAATCACTAAACCATATTTATAAAAGATGTTAAAAGTTACTCCGCTCTATGCAAAGCCCTTACTGAACTGGTAGGACACAATAAGTTCGGACATGCAAGGTCCGAATAACAATTGTTGTGGTTGGTTCCGCAGGAAAGAATCAGAGATATTTTCCTTGATAGCCTGCTTCTTTTTGTGCTTTCATCGACCGGTCTCAGGCGTTCTCCCATCATCAGGATGTTTTGTCAAAACAGTGCAATAACTGAATTTGCTCTGTGCAAGTTTGACAAAACATCCTGATGATGGGTGAATGCCCGAAACAAAAAGGAGCAGGCTAGGCAAGCACGGAAAAAATCTCTGATATCTCCGAATAACAAACTTAGTTATTCATGCCATCGAGGGTTATAGACGTATCTTTTATTATCTAAATGACAAAAAAAGCAGTCTTTCACATTTATGAAGTAGAAAATGAAAAGGCTTATTTTTGTAATAAGACACTTACACCTGAGTACATATCTACTGAATTTATCAAACAAGAACTAATGGAATTGATGGCATACTGCTCGCAACATATCCCCGAATGACAGGCCGTTCCCATGAATGACAACAGATATTCGATTTTGAAACAGTATGTCACACTAAAAACAAAATCGAAGAACCTTACAAACAACGTGTCATAGTGATATGGAGGTATAGCAAAATATGTCAGGAATATGGACAGGCGATAGGTTGCTGACAGCATCAACTAAATGTGTTAAATTTGCTGAAAAACAATTCTCACCAAAGTGCAGTAAACTTAGCACAACACGGCCAATCATGTCCTCTATGCAGTAGTGAACATGTTGCTAATTATAAAGGATGTATTGTTTACAAAAAGTATACAACGCTCCAGAAAATAAAATCCGATCTACACTATAATGGATGTAGGATGGAGAGAAATTAGAGAGAATGGGTTTAGGAATGAGATAGAAATAAACTAGATATATGCTGAACACTATATAATAAAACAGAACACACGAACTGCAAGGATTATACAGTTAAATAGAAGTTAGGAAGCGAATGAATAAGAAAGAGTCAGACTGGCTGAGTAATTAGAAAGTAAGTAGATTGGTTGCTGACTGTTGAACTGCTCTGCTATCGCTCAATATATATGAAAAAGAATTCTTCTTCCCCAGTCTGGCCTAGGTGGGGAATAACTAACGTTTGATTTATTTAATGTCTGCTTCTTCGCTCTTCGGATCTTATGAATCTTTAATGATTCGGATCCCATTACATACACCATCATACTTGCTATTAACTACCAACCTCAAGAATACTGCTAGTCTGCAATCTACAATTCCTCTAAGGAACATCCTACTATCATTGCCCCAGCAAAAATCACCATTCTTACGCGCAAGTTCCTCCCGGACCACGTCACCACTATATTGAACTCCTTCCTTTCTTGTCAAAAGCCTTCTCAACCCTCCTCACTATAGTAGTATTCAACAGTTTACTTCCTCGCCTTGCTCATTAATACCACTCACACAATTCTGTCTTACCATACTTTTATGGAAGGATTGACTAACGCCAGACATGATTTAGATATCCTAACTTTTGTAAATATTCAATAAAAAAGTTATTTTAAAAAAAAAAGGAAAAGACTTCTGATTCAGAAGCGATATACGTACTAATCCAGAGCCAATATTAATCTTGACTTTAATTATTCAACCAATGTATTATTTTTGAAATTACGTGAATACTCCAACTGCGCACCCATCCACATATTCAATAAAAAGAATTTTTGATGGCCAGACAACTTGACATCTAATAATAAGGTGAGGTCAATAAACCCCATTAAAACAGTAACTGTACAATACATTGATCTTTTATTTTCTCTAAATAAAAAAATTAGTTCTTTGTAAAATATTTATATAAGCGATAGATAAGAAATAATCGATCGATTGAGTTCAGGTGAAAGACCTGGCACTAGCCAATAAATTGTTAAACTATGTAAAAACCTTTATCCATACTAGATATTCCACCTTTAAAAACTCGTGTTATTGACGTATATATATGTAGCGGACTCTACCATATTATTTACTAGCAAAACCAACTTTCTTATTTTCCCCATTACACAGTCATACTGGTTTTTAAAAAATTGATCGCTTGATTGCTTTCATTTCTCTTTTCAATTAACTTTCCATAAATTGACTTTCTTTTTGTAACTTTTTTTTTATTTTTTTAAAAAGTTGTTTTAGAATTTTACACTAAAACTTTCTCTATTCATGTAAATTTCAAAAATAATATATTGGTTGAATAATTAAAATAAAGATTAAATATTGGCTTTGGATTAGTATGTATATTGCTTCTGAATCAGAATTCTTTTCCTTTTTTTTTTAAATAACTTTTTTATTTAATATTTACAGAAGTTAGGAAATCTAACTCTTGTCTGGGGTTAGTCAATCCTTCCATAAAACTATGGTAAGAGAGAATTGTGTGGTTGGCATTAAAAGAGCAAGGCGAGGAAGTAAAGTGTTGAAAACTGTAGTGAGGAGGAAACCAGAAAGGAAGGCGTTCAAATATATGAGGAAACTGAGGAAGCTTCTAAGTGGCGGTAGTCCGGCAACAACTTGCGCGTAAGAATGGTGATTTTTGCTGAGGCAATGATAGTAGGATGTTCCTTAGAGGAACTGTAGATTGCCGACTAGCAGTATTCTTGAGGTTGCTTGAGGTTGGTACTTAATAACAGTATGATGGAGTATGTAATGGGATTCGAATCATTAAAGATTCATAAGATCCGAAGAGCGAAGAAGCAGACATTAAATAAATCAAACGTTAGTTATTTCCCATCTAGGCCAGACTGGGGAAGGAGAATTCGATTCATATATGTTGAGCGATAGCAGAACAGTTCAGAATAGCTTTTTACCCGAAGATTTTATACATCGTAGCATGCAAATATTTTGCTTGTTCTGACCGATTTCATATTTTCATCTATCTTTGAGTGTGTGGCTATCAATTCGTGTACATAACTGACTTCAACTTAATGTTTCTCTGTTCACATGTTGACTCTAACAAGTGTGGTGTGTGACAAAAAACATTACGACAGGAACAAGCAAAATATGTATGCTAATAACGGATAAAATTCCCAGATTCCTTTTATTTTCTACTATTGCTTTAAAATTGGAATACTATGATTTTGTCAAATTTTTAGAAACTGAGTTTTTCAATTAGACAACATTAGGGAGAATCTGAAAGGATGGTGTTGAATCACCTCAAACGAACAAGTGAATGGCTTATTTATTATATGTTATTTCAGTGTCATTTGCGATTTATATTATTTATTGAAATACTGAACATTTAAGTAAAAATTCCAAGACTGATAAAAACTTGTCATTTAGTATTCTGAGAGCTGCCATAAGAAAGAAAGTGGTGAGATTGGCACAAAGTATTTTCAAGAAAATATTCAAAACTTTAGTGACAACGCTCTTTATTTTTTGTGAAATTTAGGATCCAGTACGCAAAGTAGATAGGAGCAACGAACTACTGAAAAGTTTCTATAAGTCTAGAGCTAGCTGTTTTGAGCAACAATCAATTTCCTATTTCTCACAAACTTACTTTTCCTACCTATTTCATTTTTCAAGTATTTATCTAGTTTCTAATGGAATACCATGGAACTTGATAAGCATTAAAAAAGTACTTACTAAAAACTGCTCTGCTATCGCTCAATATATATGAATCGAATTCTTCTTCCCCAGTCTGGCCTAGGTGGGGAGTAACTAACGTTTGATTTATTTAATGACTGCTTCTTCGCTCTTCGGATGTTATGAATCTTTAATGATTCGGATCCCATAACAAAATCATAATCCCAGCACAATGGAAAGCTGAGTGAAAAGGATGATCCAGGATGATACTGTAGCTACTAAAGAAATATTTATAATAGGGTTATTGACCTAAATAAACTCTATAATCCCTAAGGAAGAGGTTCAAATTAGTTTACCTCTAATAGTTGTTATATCCTAAGTAAAGTTTCTTCTCCACAAATTGCAAAGTGGTGTTGTTAATCTTGACTAAATAAATAGCCTATATAGTGCGCTGAAAACTAATGTAGAAAGATTGATGTACAAAACATGTCTTCACTATTAAATTTTTGAAATATTGACTTTATGAAGAAAAACAAAGAAACACTCTTGATGTTATATCATACGGTCCATGAAAGATCTTAAAACGAACGATGGGAAGTTTCAAAATATGATGGACAGGCCAAAAAAAAAGAAAAGAATACAATCACCCATGTTTTATATATATATATATCAAACTAACAGGAAACAAAAATGTAAAAAGTATGTTATGGAATTAAAAATATATAGAATATAACGTCTGATGTGTCATGTTACGGTATATAAATGCAACAATAACTAGGAAGAAGAATCGTATAAAATAGTTTCACAAATATAATTACACTATTAACAAACTAATTAACTAAACACTAATTTTTTTATTTTTTTAATTTTATTACAAGCTATTAATTTGTAATAATAACTTATTGCGGAACTAAAACGTATGAAAATGATGTCAGTTATGATGTGCAGTTCCACTTTAATTTGTGTTAAAGTTATTCAGGTTTTAAATGTAAAAAAAAAAAAAAAAAAATTGTAAAACCTGTAATTATCTCAACTCTCAAATTCTAGGCGACAAATTTTGTTTAAAACTTAACACCGTTTTTTAACGACTTCATTTACTATCTGGGATATGTGAATACGGAAAATTACGGGTTTATCTGCGTTAATTTCTCATTAAATTTAATGCGAGTAAATATATAGACATTTTTTTTTGTCACCTACTTCATATTCTTCTTTTTTTTTATCCATGTTTTAAACATTGCAGTCTCGGTAATAAACGTAGGTACCCGGTATTTACATTTCTGTAAATGTAATTGGAATTTGTGAAGATTAACTCCCTTGTGGATCAGAATTGTTGTTAGCTTGCTTAACGATGGATTTATGTTTTTTAATTTCTCTTAATATGTAGAAAGAAGTATTGCTATCTTGTCAAATTTTCGAAATGGAGTTTTCAATCAAATATTTACGGAAATATATGCTCTGACATGTCCCGTAATTTCGAAGTCTGTGAGTGTTAACAAAATATTCTTCCTCTTAATCATTAGCTCATCTACTACTGTTGTAGTGTAGAGCCCCTGCAGAGCCTTAACGATTCCTCTCTAAACTCTTCATGGCCGTCCTCTTCTTCTGCTGTTTTCGGCAACTACTTCATTCATAAGCCAGCATTATCATAACTTCTTGTTTCATCCTGCAAACTGGCTCTACTCCCTATTGGGCATTCTGTGCGCTGACTCTATCTTTAGACTATCTCTAAAGTTAACATTTCTAATTCTGTTACTGCGAATTTTATCCACCTACGATCCTAACTAAAGACACCTCATTTTCATTGCCTATATTTGATTTGTTTTAATTTGGAAGTGAGGGTTCAGGATTCACAAGCGTATATTGGGAAAAATACAGACATAAAAACTGGCATCTTTATTCTGGATATAACTTCTCTTTAGGCTAGCAATCCCTTAAGCACTGATCCGAAGAACGTTGCAGCTGCATCTGTTTCTTCTTGAATGTTCCATTTTCTCTAGGTGTTTTCCCAGCTATTTAAACTCCGTGACTTACTTCAAGTTTACACAGAAGGTTGACCCTGGCCTTATCTATAGAATGGCTGGGGAGGAGTGCTGTCCAACATTCCACTTTGAGCTCCCCTTCCAAGTGATCATAACATCAAAATCGGAATGGGCTAAAAGTTGGGAAAAACGAGGCCAGACTGGGGGATCCTGGTTGACGGATAGGTCCAAAATGGCCTGCGGAACTGGAGTCGGTATATATGGAGTTAAGCCGGAGGAACTCCACGGTATTCCAGGCTGAAAGTTATGCAATAAAGATCTGTGCTGAAGAGAATTTGCGTATGGACTCTAGGAACAAAGATATATGCATCTTCTCGGACAGCCAGGCTGCACTGAAAGCACTAGGGACATTCAGAATCACCTGCCCCCTTGGCAGGGGGTGTAGAGACTCCCTGGAAGCGTTCTCTCGGCACAATAAAGTTCGGCTGCTATGGGTGCTGGGGCACAAGAGGATTAAAGGTAATGAACTAGCCGACCAACTGGCCAGGGACGGAGCGAATACTCCGTTTTGTGGGCCGGAACCTGATCTGGGAATAGCCAAAAGACTCGGAGAGAGCACAATCGTCACTGGAGGCTGAGTACTGGGGCAAAACACGGCAAAATGGTCATGCCAGAGCTGTGTAGAAGAAGAACCAGATTAGACCCTGGGTTTAAGCAGGTATCAGATCTGTGTAATAACGTGCTGTTCACGGGGCATGGTAGGTTCAAGAAACATCTGCACAAGGTGGGATTGGTTGATTCGGAGCCCTTATGTAGACTGTGTCAGGAGGAGGAGGAGAAGACGGCCTCTCACCTGTTGTTTGATTGCGTTGCAATCGGTAGACTGCGGTACGAGATCTTCGGCACGTTGAAACCGGAGGAAATCGAACTCCAAGGACTGGTGGGGAAGGTTCTGGACCTCATGAAGAGGGGGGCTTCCTTTACTAGGTGTTGCGGGGTTAGCACAATAAGCCTTAATGGGAAGGCTGCAGTGCCTGGGTTCGAGTCCCCCCCCCCGTGTCATTCTAATCCTACTTCAAGTTTAGGCCTTCAATTCTCATTACTCTCCACTTGACCGGCAGTGTCCTTCCTTCCCAATAACCATCGATTTCAGTCTTTTTACATTTTCTATGAGTTTTAATTTCTAAAAAACCTCCACAAAAAGAAAAAAATTATATTGCAGGTTTCTCCCAGTATCAGCTATGATGAGAATGTCGTCTGCAAATGCCAAAATATTGAATCCTTTAGATTCAATATTCAGTTCTCTACAGAATCCTGTATCCTATATTCAGTTTTCGCACAACCTTTTAATATGCTATCCAATGGGCTTAGGTTGAATCCTTCTGATACTATGTGAAGTGAGGAACTCTCTCGATTCCTTATTAGAAGTTCCTGTTTAATTTCTTGTGCTCTTATACAAACTTAATGCTATGCTTAGTTCTTTCTCGTCAAGAGCCTTCCACATACTTCTTCTTGGTGGATTGAAACAAATGTTTCTACTATATCTACAAACCACCAGTGACTTCTTCCCTTTGCTCACAATTTGTGAACAAAATATAACATTGAATCATAAAAGAGAAATTAATATTAGATAAATACAAATAATGAACACCCACTACACAATATGAGCATAAACAAATATCGTGAATTGTGATCTTCAATCAGTATAGAGAAAAAACTATAAAGTAAAAATAAAACAAAGTTAAATAGTTAAATATAATTTAGACCAACAAAGGAGAGGAGCGAGAGAGAAAGAGATAATATGAAAGTATAGTTAAACGAAAAAATAAGACTATTATCTAGATAAGAAAGGAAGAGTTTAGAAACGAGTGGGCGAGTTGAAATTGATAGTTATATAGCAGATTCAAGGACAGTGGAACAGTTTTGTATTCGCCTTCACTGACCCCACTCCTCCCCACCAGTATACTCTAGTGGTCTAGTATAACTAATGCAAGGTGCGTCCGCAACTACTACTATAAACTAGCAATTTTCTACGCCAATTTTAGTATTTTCATAAAGCATTTTTAGCGGCGATTTGCATCAATTAACTCTTTAAGTATGCTCGGAGACTACAATCGTAGTCCACTGTTTTAGGTCTTGAAGAATTTCTTATAAATTGATATCTAGAAGTACTGACGAGACCTTTCCCCAATCATTGCTATATCTCTATCCTTAGAGCTTATCTGAATGTGGACTTGTGGACTACAATTGTATTCAGACCTAATGAGGTTACAATTCGCTAAAAACATTTCATTAATATTGCGATGTAGGGAAGCATTGCGATCATTTACAATTTTCGACTTTGTTTTTTCACCGGAAATACATCCTTAAGGGTTCTCAGTGGGGGGAGGGGAGAGAGAAAAAATTTAATCAGATGATTTTCTTTGTTGGCCTTTAGTTGTAAGATGAAAAC
The DNA here is from genome assembly GCA_011037195.1 of Triatoma infestans. Taxonomy (NCBI): domain Eukaryota; kingdom Metazoa; phylum Arthropoda; class Insecta; order Hemiptera; family Reduviidae; genus Triatoma; species Triatoma infestans. Next base: position 193,095 of record JAAEAF010001199.1, on the reverse strand, counting down.
AAGAATTTGTTTGCTTATCAATTCAACGTAAAAAAACAAAAAACAAAAAAAGTAATTTTGTAATTGTTTTTTTTAATAATAAACAAGTTCGACGTTTCGACAAACTTTGTTTGCCTTCTTCGGGAGCAATACAAAAAAAAGAGAAAAATTATAACACATAATTGTAACACAAAACACAAACAAAAAACAAAATACATAGGTGTGATTACTGTGGGACTGCTAAGTCAGTAATGGATTACTCGAAACCAAATGAAGGTAATGGATTACTGACTTAGCAGTCCCACAGTAATCACACCTATATATTTTGTTTTTTGTTTGTGTTTTGTGTTACAATTATGTGTTATAATTTTTCTCAGGCAAAGTTTGTCGAAACGTCGAACTTGTTAATTATTAAAAAAAAACATTACAAAATTACTTTTTTTGTTTTTTTTTACCTTGAATTGGTCGATAAGCCAACAAATTCTTGTTTTCACCAGAAAAAATTTAACAAATGGTCTGTTTGAGTGAGTGCGCAATTGTGTGTGTATATGTGAACTATGTAAAATGTATAACTCGAAACCAAAAACAATCACCCGAGCTCAAATTTAGTATTTCGTTTAGGTAAGTAGTAGAGCGTCAGACATGAAGTTTTTTGAGCAAAATCAGCCAACCAAGCTCTATCACTTATGCACTCGAAACATTAATATACCTTACTTACAAGCATTGATAGAATTCCAAATTTGAAGACAATAGGTCAACCGGAATTGCGATTTTACAAAATTGGTTCTTTTGAGATGTTTAGTACTTTTTTCGAAAACGATTACATGATTTCATAGTTTAGGTACTTAGCGGTCAGAGACCAGCTTCGGGCCGAAACATCAGGATGGGTTTGTCACAAACAGTGAGATAACGCAGACTTGCATAGAGCAAATTCAGTTTATACAATGACTCGTGAGTGCACTGCGGGCCTCCGGACAGGGTTTTCTCTCGTTAAAGACAACACTGTCCATCACCGGACAGTGGGCTGTAGACGCTTCTAGGAAGAGTACGGAATTCATTTAAAATGTTTACCTTGTGACAAACATTTAAGAAATCTTAACATAAAGAAAAGTTCATCCCTACTTTTTATTTTTATTCTGTCTGATATTATAAAATTTATATTATAACCTCTCATAAAGTATGAAATAATTTAAAAAAAAAATCAATATCCTATAAAGTTAATAAACTATTAAACTAAAACACTTCCTTAAATTTTTAATAAAGCAAAAGTATTTGTATTTCATATTAATTTTATAACTAAATAATTGAAGAATACATCATATCTTTACTGTGGGATAGCCCGACTCATCCTTTGGACAAAACAAACAAAAGAAACTTGAAGCAAAACAAACGATCCACGCAGGTAATCCAATACATTATTGATGAAAGATAAGTTTAGTACAGAGAGAGAAATAGACAAACGGTTTGTGAAAGAGTTCGACTGCCGATCGAATATACGTTTGGTAACAATGGAATAGTACACGTTTTTACTTGGCCTATTCCATCTGTATATATATATATGTTTATAGTAGTAAAGGATCCTAACTGTGGGCGGGACGGGATAGAGGGAGGAAGGCTATAGAGGTGTTTACTGGGGGGCGTGGGGTGGCATGGTGGGTTAGGACACTTGATATTTAACGTATTCTTTCCCTTACAGCGCTTTTATATACCACGTTACCACATAGGTCAAAGGAAGGTAGACGAAAATATGGCCGACATTACAATAACAATATAAACCGTGCAATAAGATATATATCAAATAATAATATTTCATAGCTGGGAAAGTCAAGGACAAATAATTTGATAAATTTTTAACACTTTATTATTGTAATAATTAAATATAATGATCTCTCGAAACTATATTTCTTGTTTATTGCTTGCTTTTCTATTGTTCATTACTAAAAACTTGTAAATTGTTTTTTTTTTTTTTTTGGTACTAATTTTTAAATTTAAATAAATAAACTGTATGGTAAAATAAAATAAAAAATGAATTTAATGTAATTTCATGAACCATTAAATTAATGAATAATTGTATATTAAATAAACCATGTTGGGTTGTCGTCAATATTGATTTGACGTTGAGTATAATGTAGACGGCCCAGTCCAATCAATCAGCTGGGTGATAAAGTGAAAACGTATAAAAAAAATTGGTTGTTTATTTAAATAAATATAATTAATTTATATAAATATGATTTTAAGAAAATAAAAAATCTGTTAATTTGGCTTTAATTAAAGCTCTGTTAAAGCTTTAATATATTTTATGGCAATTATGTCATATTTAAAAAGAGTTAAAGAAATTAAGTTACTTTAATAAAAAGTTACTATAGTTTTCAAAGATTTTTAAAGGTTATATAGACGGCAACCCTTCATTTCAGATGCAATTGTTACTAGCTAAATGGAATACTAAGTTTGAGCTTCTTGCGACTTTTTTTCGATAAAAACATTTTTTTTCGAACTAGGATACTCAGGGAAGTTCATAACAAGTACAATGAAAAACGTTTAACAAGACGAAAACGTTTAACATGAAAAATCGGTTAACACGAAATTATACTGCGGTCCTGACAAAATACTATGTAATTTCATACATTTTTGTTTCTTTTAACACGAAACAAATATCGCTAAACACGAAAAGATTCCACTTCCCGGAAGAACAAAATATACCTGTTTTCCGTAGTCATATCGTCACGCAGATTTTTTTGGCTTAATTTGTTTCGTTAGAAAGGAACAAAATAAACAATGGCTGCCCACTGTTGCTAGGTAAAGGCATCGCCACTGTCAAAACATTTCAGTTAGTTTTCGAATTCATTAAATTTTGTTTTAAAATCAGCGAATTTTGTGTTTTTTTTTGTTTTTTTTTTCTAATTTTAATACATAAACTTATTTAAAATTACAATGGCAGAGAAATCGGGACGAAAACAAACCGCTATTTTATCGTTTAACATGAAATTCTTTTAACACGAAAAAATATTTCGTTCCCCTCAGTTTCCTGTTAAACGTTTTTCACTGTATTAATCTCCATTTCCGGTGAAAACTCAACTGCGAAAATTTGACACAAACGTAATATCACACAATATTAGGAGTAGGAGCAAGTAAAAAAAAAAAAAAAAGATTAACATCGTAAACAAATTATAATGTTATTTGTAAAAGAAAACTAAATATCGATTAACATAAACAAAAAATAATAATAAAAATTCAGACAAATTTTCTAATCGGCAGGATCAAAGACATAATACTAAATAAAACCAGTTAATTAATAATTCAAACTCCTATATAAATTAAAATATAGCTATTATCCGTCGACACAATAATATAGATGATGTGATAGTAAATGGTAAACTGTGAGGTGTGGCTTCTTGGAAACAGGTTAAGAGATCATCAACTTGCTCACCTGATTGACCCTGAAAACAACTTCTCTTCAAACACACCTTCCCACCTCCTTAGATACGCATTTGTTCTCAGTTTTCCGCTAAGAATATGTGTTACGCACATTTTTATTTGAGAAGCTACTACAATTCAATGTACAATTCTACTACTTATTTAATATACGTTACAAGCTTTGCAGGAATTCCAAATTTGAAGTAAATCGTCTAACCGGAAGTGTACCTTAACAGATTAAGTTTTATAGTTTTTTTTTTTTAATTATCTCGCAAATGATAAAAACTTTTCTTTTAAAATTGGAATGATAACATCTATTTGAAACATCCCCCCCCCCTAAAAAGTATTAATTTCAAATACTTTTGCGGTATTTGTGGTATTATTACATTTCAATCCCCTCCTATGCTTTTTAAGGCAAAATTAATATATTACCTCCAGCAGCCCAATATATCCTGATATGTATGTACATTTCTTTCAGTCAGTCAGGAGGCAAAAGAAGGATCTTATGCTATTACGATCACTACAAATCGCCAAGGATACAATCATAACCCAGTGATTTTATAAAAAAATCATGAACCGAATAAAACAAAGTCGATTTGTAAATGGCCTTTCTCAAAGCCCTGATAACATTTATTTTTTTTGTTTTGTTTTTGTTTTGGCAATGCGGGTGGGCTAATCAATGTGAAATTTCAAATAAATGGTGTTAGTTCAATTTATTTAATTGGGGCGCTCTTCACTTCCCCTATGTGTTTGAGTTTGTTAGATAGGTACTTGTTCCTCCCCCACCACCACCACATTTATGTAAAATAGCAATGGGTAAAAGGACAGATGTTAAAATTATATTACGACAGGTAAAATTTGAATTTTTTTTTTTTTTAAATTGTCATTTTGTATATAATTTTATTACCAGGAATAGGAGAAAGTTGCGTGAGTGTTTCACACCAGATTTGTTGGGGGGGGGGGGAGATTTCGGTCAAAATCAGCAGTCTGGATATATATATAATATACTGTATCCCTTAGTGAAAATTCTATACTATGTGTAGTCTGTTTAGCCAATGTTTTTTTTGTAATTGAGTCAACACTACCCTGAAGAAGAATGTGTGCGAAATGTCGTCGGTTTACGGCAAATCACTGATGTAGTTTCAACCGGAAGATCCAGGTTTTTTGCAATTTAATTGTTAAAAAAGAGAAGGTTATTCCAACCAAGATTTTATTCTTTTCCAATAAATGGAACAGCTATTTTCAGTGATAGCCTGCTTCTTTTTGGTGATCATCGACCGGTTTCGGGGCGTTTCGCATATTATCAGGATTTTTTGCCACACACAGTGTGATAACCTAGACTTGCAAAATTAGTTCAAACACTCAACTAAATTTAGAGTGTATCAACTAAATTTTGCTCTGTGCAAGTCTGTGTATTATCACATTGTTTTGACAAGAACCATACTTGGTGATGGGCGAACGCGTTAAACCGGTCGATGACCACTAAAAAGAAGCAGGCCATCACGGAAAATATCTGTGATGCTTTCCAGGAATCGGAAATCAATCACAACAACGAACAGCTGTTTTATTTATGTTTTACTTTCCAAACTATAACACACAAATAATTTAATTGTCTTGCCACTGAAATGTGGTTGGTTTGCTGTTTTGTAATGTAGTTTGTAGTAGCACGAGCGGTTTTAGTAAAAGGGCTTGTAAATATATCGTATGTTTAAGAGAGAGAAGTATCAGAAATAAGAAAGTAGTCACCACTGCTAACAATAAATATATTCTATTAAAATAATAACTATAAGTTATTTGCAAATAAATTATTAACTTATTAATATGTACTGATACTAGAGAGAGCGAAAAACAAGTGTTCTGCTTCGGTGTCTACAACAAACTATCTTAATAAATGATCTACAATAAAGGCAAATCTCTATCACTGGCGTGAGTTTAAGAGAGCGATTCCTGAAGCAAGCGTTCTGGCTTTGAAAGCAGAAATGCAGACTGTCTTGAAGGAATGCCCTTTCTAACAAAACAGTTGGCCAAGTGGTATTGTATTAATTTAACGGATTTTTGTGCCTTTGTTTCCCTAATAGCAATGACTCCAAATTACAGTGCCTGACTCTTTTCACTGATCTAAGATACATTTAAAATATTAACAAAATTAGATTTTCCAAACTATAAAATATTCTAAACTATTTTTCAAAAGTATTATTTTCTTTCATTTCTTTCTTCCACTACACCACAAATAATGAAATAAAAAAAATAAAGTTAATATAAATAAGTTCGAAATATATATAACTATAAAATGTAATAAAATATATTAAACAGTAAACAAAGCTGTTTGACGATATTATCATTGCAGAAGATAGAAGAATAACAAGCCGGATATTTGCAATATAGAAGTAGGCCACTAAGTGAATACATCGTCGTCACACATGGTTAAAAAGATTGTCAGCTTTTTTCTCTCTCTCTCCATGAATATCTCGCCCATCTTTTTCATTTATTTATTTATTTATTTATTTTTTTTTGTAAACCAGATAAGAAAGGTGCAGATTTATAGCGTGGTCTGTAAGATTATAGCAAAGAGAAAGTTTCATGCTATGAATATGCAAATACAATAAAGTGGCTTTTAACGTATATCAAGTTCAAGTTAAAACAGAGTTAGAGAGAGACAGAACGAGAGAGAGAGAGAGAGAATGATATGTACTCTTGTGTTACAGTTTCTTAACTTTTTATATAGTGTTCTAATTTTAAACAAAAATTTAATATAATATTTACAAAATATGTTTCGATATTGTACACAATTTTATAAATTTCAATTTCATAAATTTTTAAACTACATAGCATCTATATATACTTTATATAATTTATAATAATACTCTATATCTTGCTTTCACGTTGCTGGTATAAATAAAATAAAGTGTAAAATAAATCTGTTCAAAATTTTAATTTGAAATAACTAATTTAAGAATCTCTAAAATTTTCAAAATTGAGAATTTCACCGCTAATACAAAGTTAGATGTTATTAATTGCAAACAACGTCAATGAATTTTTAGGTCAAAAGATTTTTCTCGAGATATAGCCTGCTTCATTTTTGTAATCATCGACCAGTTTCGGATTCCACGCCTAATTTGATGGAAGAGTATTATATTAACACATACTCTTACACTCAATGTTTAAATTGATTTTGCCCTACGTATGCAGCTGATCTGTGATATAACACGTTTTATCAAGACATCCTTAAATGGATGAACGCACCAAATTCGGTCGATGAATGAATGACAAGCAAGCTATCATGGAAAACAATATCTGATTATTCACCCACACAATGAAATTATAATAATTGGGCTATAATATATGAAAATTACATATATGAATTTTTGTTAAGTAAAATATTCATGTCAAAAATTTTAAGGTTTATTAGCTGTGAAGAAGAAATGGCTGCCCCAATCCCAAAGCAACCCAAAAATGAACTATTGTAGCATCGTTGAATATGTAGGAGGGTCTGCCCGCAACATTTGGTATTTTATACGTCGTAGCATGCATATTTATATTGTTCCTGACCGGTTTCGGATTTTCATCTATCGTCAGAGCAAATTCATTAAGTTCCAATAGAGAGTTCACTTCAACGTAATGTTTCTGTTACACTCAACCTTGTTGGTTTGTTGGTTGTATATATGTAGGGAGGTTATAAGGTTATGTTACTTATAATGTATGTGAAATGTGATTGGTGATGTGTGTTTGTGTGCTGGTAGCTTGTGGTGTGAGCGGTTTAGTAAAAGGACTTGTAAGTATATATGTTTAAGAGAGTGAAGTATTGGTAATAAGAAAGTAGTCACCACTGCAAGCAATAAATATATTCTATTATAATTATAACTCCAAGTTATTTGCAAAGGAATGATTAACTTTTTAATATGCACTGATGCTAAGTGAGCGAAAAACAAGTGTTCTGCTTCGGGGTCTACAACAAACTGTGTTTGAAGGAATGTCTTCTAATTGTACGTTCAATTCCTCCCTGTGAGAAGAAGGGGGCAGGACAATGCTATCAAGGTTACAGTAGTAACTAGACTTCTACCTGGGTTACCTTTTGAATGTTAGGATATTCTTGAAATAATATTTTTCAAATAAAATATGTTTCCGTTATCCATCACATATGTAAGATATGTAACTTATAAGTAACATAACCTTATAACCAACACTGTATAAATAAAACCAACACTAGTAAGTGTCACAGAAACAGTATGGTGAAGTGAACTCTCTACACGAACTTGGCGAATTTGTTCTGATCATGGATGAAAATCGGAAACCGGGCAGGAACAAAATCGATATGCATGCTACGACGGATAAAATACCAGATATTGTAGCATCCTTGATATTTGATATTTGAATGTCAGAGTCAATACCTCCTACCCTTTATTTGTCTAAAAATGTACAATAAGAGCATAGTGTGTGTGTGTGTCATGGAGAGCTAGACAGTTCTATACCCAAGTAGTGTGTATCTGTTGGTGTGTCAGTGTTAGAGATGATCGTGTTGGGTGGCTGGAATAGTAAGTTGGGCGCCAAGTTTCCTGAAGAAATGGCTAGTCCACTTTCCCCACGTTATAAATGTCCGTATTTAAATCAAATTGACAAAAAAAAAATTAAATAAATAAATATACAAAAGTTGTAGTACATCATTGATGATTGATATAACGGAATTTGTTGACCGTTGATCAATTAGGTTATGAAGAAATCTGGTGAGGATCGGTCAAGAAAAAAAACATGTACAATTATGCCAACGTTTCGACAGAGTTTCCTGTCTTTATCAAGGCTTTAATATACAGAAAGTCGTGAAGATGTGGAGTAAGAGTAAGAAGTTTTAAACATACACATTTGTTACAACGCAGAAACATAAAAAGGAAAACTAAAAGTTACTACTGTCTTGTCTTAAATCATCTACAGAAATGGACGGTAGAAATTATCTACAGTCGTCCATTTCAGTAGATGATTTAAGACAAGGCAGTAGTAACTTTTAATTTTCATTTTTATGCTTCTGCGATGTAACAAGTATGTATGTTTAAAAATTCTTATTCCACATCTTCACGACTTTCTATGTATTAAAGTGTAGATAAAGACAGGAAACTCTGTCGAAACCTTGCCATAATTGAATGTTTTTTTTCTTGACCGATCGTCACCACATTTCTTCTTAACATAATTGATCATTGATTTTGATGGAATCCTTCCTTTCTACTTTAAGAATTGCCAACTTTTCGATCTTGAATCAGAGTAAACCTAATAACCTATTATTCGAAATCAGAAGGCCTCAAAACATGTATTCCCAGAGAAAGTCAAAATAATAACTTTCCACTCAAATATTTATAAATAAATAATAAAAATTTTCTGTTCAAAGTAAAATAAAAAACTTGATTAACTATACAAAATAAAAAAAATCTGATGTGATACACACACACACACACACACACACACACACACAACTTTCTCTTACTCCAGTTTTTAAAATTGTGATTGCCAAATTTTATAGTTAGTATATCCTCCAATTTAATGAAATTCGTCGGTGTTTTTATGGACAAAAATCGCCAAAAATTGAAGAAAAAAAAACTGTTCAGTAAAAACGCAATTCCGGTCATCCGATTTTTTCAAACTCGGAATTTCAACAACATATTTAATTCTAATTAACAGTATTTAGATGACAGAATTGTTTAATACACTGAAATAGCACTTTAGATGAAAACCTAACCCTACCCCTCCCCAAAACTGCCCTTAAATGAATTTTCCCAGAGAAATGTGTCAAATAAAAGTTGGACCTCTTTGTATGTGTAGTTGCTATAACAGGTTTCAAAAAAAAATCGTCGAACCTTTTTTTGAGAAAATTGCAAAAAAGTAAAAAAAATTCATTGAAGAGGTACTTCCGGTTGAGGAATTTTGACAGATGACCTACTGTCGGATCCCATGGTGATAGCTAAACGGAATATCAAATCTGAACTTTCTACGATTTTTCGTTTTTGCTGTTGCTATGCTGTTCACATACATATAACAGATCATTTTCTAAAAATCACTTTTTTAGACTCAGGGGATCTCAAAACGGATATTTCCGTTGAAAACACGATATTTTAAAATTTGACACGATTATAATACTTCCTTTTACTAGGAGTAAGAGAAAGTAAAAAGAGAAATAGACAAATAATACATATATAAGACAAATATTAAAGAACAATGATCCCCTCTTGTATGGATGGAGAAGTTCGATTCCTGAACATTACATATACATACGAAGAAATATACGAGATCTAACATATGTATATGTCGTAAAAGGCACACCCAACAGTAATATATGTTCCAGACGAGTTACTATATCCGTTATATTGGTAGATACTCGTACCATGTTCCCTTCATAACCCTCCAACAAACTAATTAAGCTAGGAAATCTTCCACTCTCTCTTTTCCCTCTACTCCTCCCTCCCTCACACTCAATCCCTCTCTAAGCAATATTACAAATAAAACTTCTATGCGGCACAAATAGGTAACAACCTTTATATTATGTTGGCTAATAATATATAAATAAATATGTATATATACCTATATGAAATCCTGTATGTATTTAATTACATTTAAATTAAACAATTATCTACATCTGTACCCAAAACTACTAGTATATTTAAAACAATTAATTCTTAACTGAATATTACAACCTAAAGTCTGTTCAGAATTTAATTAGAATTTCCCCCATCGTTTCACATTAAAAAAATAAACATAAAATCACAAATTTAAATGTCCTAAATATTAATAAATTATAGAGTTTAATTTACTAATACTAAAAACCAATACAAATTAGATCCCCCGATATAGTTCATCTTTACGTGATGGTCTAGTGGCTAGCGCCTTTGGAAAGTTCGGATTCCTGTAAGGATAGATCCAGCTTCGTGAGAAAAAAAAATCTGGTGTGAAACACTCACACAACTTTCTCTTACTCCAGTTCACAAAATTATAATTGACAAATTTTATAGTTTGTGTACCAAATTTAATGAAATTCGTCAAAACTGAAAAAAACTGTTCAGTAAAAGCGCATTTCCGGTTTACTAATTCTCTTAAAACTCAGAATTTTGGCCATATATTTATTTCTAATTACTTTTGTTTGTTTGATAGAATTGTATAATCAACAATGATAGCACTTTAGAGGAAAACCTAACCCCATCCCTCCTCCAAAAATGCCCTTAAATGAATTTTCTCAGAGAAATGTTTTAAATAAAACTTGTAGATCTTTGTAGTTTAGTTTTATATAAGAAGTTTCAAGAAAATCGTCAAAAACATTTTTGAAAAAATCGCAAAAAGTGAAAAAAATCATTAGTAAAGTGGTAATGTAAACGCACTTCCGGTTTATCCGATTTTTCAAAACTCGGATTTCTTCAACATATTCAATTCTAATTAACATTATTTAGATGACAGAATTGTTTAATACACTGAAATAGCACTTTAGATGAAAAACTTAAACTCACCCCTCCCTCAAAAGTGCCCTTAAATGAATTTTCCCGGAGAAATGTTTCAAATAAAAGTTGTAGCTGTTAGTATGTGTAGTTGATACAACAAGTTTGAAGAAAATCGGTGGAGCCACTTTTGAGAAAATCGCAAGAAAGTAAAAAAAAAAACTAGTAAAGTGGTACTTCCGGATCCCATGGTGATAACTAAACGGAATATCATGTTTGAACTTTCTACGATTTTTCTCTTTTTGAGCTATGCTTTCACACACAGACACAGGCCATTTGCTAAAAACCACTTTTTTGGACGAAGGGGACCTCAAAACGGATATTCCCGGTGAAAACTCGATATCGAAAATTTGACACGATTACAATACATCCTCTTACTATAGGACTAAGTGAAAGTAAAAAATGGGAACTACAAATAACAGTGAACTTACAAACGGTATTGGGGGAACTGGGGGCTCCTTTTCATAGGCCTCCCCCTTCCAATAGAAATTGCAAGTCTGGCAAGCCTTGAACCCTTCATGGGCTATTTCGCTGAAGGTTTTTTTATTGTCATCTGATGTTTTAACGTTCACACGACTTTAGACACTTACTGCAATTTCCATAGTTATAACTGAATAATTCTTATCATTAAACATATAATTCTTCTTCCTTAGATGTTTATTGCTTACAATTTACATGAATGATACAAAGAAATTACATGAATGAGAGAATCGGAACTTTCTTTAAAATTATGTTTACAAAATTTTAAATGGGCTTATCATCTAAATCTGGGTGTAACCTAAGTGTAACTTGAATGACAGGGGATGGTCTCAACTAATAAAGCTTCTAGTGGCAGTTTCAGTTTTAACCCTAACTAAAATGCCCTTTAAAAACCACATGAAATCATTGTTTTTGGAAAAAAGTGATAGACTTTTATCCAAAGGATTTATATGTAAGGTAATACACGAAATTTAAAGCAAATCGTTGACAAACAATTTGCGATAAACTAAAGGGAAAAAAAACATTCAATAAAATCGAAGTTTCGGTTGATGGAAATAAAAATAAAAAAAAATTGAAATATTTCGTTCACACATTTTCGGAAATGTGACATCATCACAATTCTTCGTGTTATACAAACAGTAAGAGAACGTAAAAAAAAAAAAAATGAGTCCAAAGTTTGTCAATATTGATTGTATTTATTTTTGGCCTTATTTGAGCCAAAAGGAGGAAAGTAGAACGACACACAAGATTCACATACACAAAAAAAAAAGATGATAATTCAGTTATAAAAGACAATAGGAAGGGAAAATTGTGTTCTTTCTCTGAACCATAAAACGACTAAATGGAACGTTAACAACAGCACACTGTAAATAATAGCTTGACCTCATGATTGTAAATAAACAATAATAATTATAAATAAACTTGAAATAGAAGAACAGTTTATGGGTAAAATGTTTGTATAGATAAGTTTTCTTTATTCCTAGCATTACTAATTGGTGAAACTTGAACGAATTAAAAGGAAACTTTCACTTCTCTAATCTAATTATAATAACAAAGAAATAATAATGTGAAATATCTCAAGAAAGAATCGTTTGTACTTTTTTTTTCATTAAATATTAATATTGAGATAATACAAGTTTTAAATATAAATTATCTTTTTCGTAATAAATATAATTTTTACTTTTTATTACTCATATAAGAGAAAGTATTGTGTTCATGTCAAATTTTAAAAATTGTGATTAAACAACTGACAAAGACTTGGAGGTTTGAAATCGTGTATTCATGGCTGTGAACGAATTATCTCAAAAAGAAAAGTCGCAGGGAACTCAAATATGATATTCCTGCTAGAAACCTGACACGAAAGTTTCGGGCGAAATTCATTCAATTTTTTGCAGTTTTACACTTTTCACAATTTTTACTTTCTCTTACTCCTAGTAAGGGGAAATATTTTAATCGTGTCAAATTTTCGATATCAAGTTTTCACCGGAAATATCCATTTTGAGGTCCTCTGAGTTCAAAAAAGTGGATTTTAGCAAATGGTCTGTGTGTGAACAGCATAGCTGAAAAACGAAAAAAACCGCAGAAAGTTGAACACTTGAAATTCCGCTTTAGGCCCCGTTCGGATCTGACAGTACCGGATCTAGTATGGTCTCCCAACAATTTTCTTCAAATGTTATATCAACTTACACATACAAAGAGCTAACTTTTATTTGAAACATTTCTCTGGCAAAATTCATTTAAGGGCAGTTTGGGAAAGGTGGTTAGGGTTTTCCTTCTCAAGTGCTATTTGTTTATTATACAATTCGTAATCTTTACAAAGTATTTATTGAATTCTCAAAATCGGATGACCGGAAGTGCATTTACTTTACCAATTTACTAATGTTTTTTCCACTTTTTCGCGATTTCTCAAAAATGGTTTCCGACAAATTTCTTCAAAACTGTTATATAACTAAAATACAAGATCTACAATTTATTAAAACATTTCTTGGGAAAATTTATTTAAGGGCACTTTTTAGGGAAAGGTTGGGATATGGTTTTTCTTAAATTGCTATCATAGTGATTATACAATTCTATCATCCAAACAAAATAATAGAAATAAATAGATGACCGAAATTCCGAGTTTCAAGAAAATCAATAAACCGGAAGTGCGCTTTTACTAAACAGTTTTTTCACTTTTCGTCGAATTACATTAAATTTGGTACACAAACTTTAAAATTTGTTAATTATGAGAAATGGAGTAAGAGAAAGTTGCGTGAGTGTTTCACACCAGATTTTTTTTTTTTTTGAAAATATGTAGTTCCAATGAATTTCTTTAAAGTTCGTATACCGTCTGCACACATTAAGAAAACTTAACCATAATTGTTTGGACCACTTCTCCGCGAAAATTGATTTTTCGGAACCGTCTGGGGAAGCAGCAATGTTAAACATTTCTCTTCAGTACAATGAAGGCTGTTGTGTTTTGTTATGATTTGTTAAGTTATGTTTTGTTATGTTATGCTTTGTTATGTTACGCCTTGGATGGATCTATATGTCCCCCACTATTATTTATGTTTTAGGCAGGGGTGCCAACTCAAGTAAGCTACAGGGGCCACTTGATATATGATTAAATTTACGCGGGCCGTATTACACGTCCAAATGTTTTTAAATTTTTAAATATTTGGATATAAATATATTTTTAGGATTTAAAATATTTAATATATATTTTTATATAATATTTTATATTTTATATTTAAATATATTTTTATAACTAATATATACAATTTTAATTTGAATCAGTGGAATGAAATAATTACCTATCTCAGTTTAATAATGCATTTTATTTGAAGCCGAACTTTCGTTGACCGATTTACTACAAATTCGGAATTCTAGCAATCGGTCAGCCGCCGTCAGGTCGTAAAAGTTTGGCACCCTTCTCAGCGTCTGGGAAATTTAAAATGCCTATGTAAGTGTAAATAAAGCATGTGTAGTTGATATACCATGTTTCAAGAAAATCATCGGATTCATTTTTGAGAAAATTGCAATAAAGTAAAAAAAACTACTAGTAACGTGGTACTTCCGGTTGAGGATGACACCTACTATCGGATCCCATGGTGATACGTAAACGGAATATCATGTTTCAACATTCTACGATATTTCGGTTTTCAGCTATGTTGTTCACATACATACCTACATACATCTCACACACACACACAGACCATTTGCTAAAAACCACTTTTTTGGACTCAGGGGTCCACAAAACGGATATTTCCGGTGAAAACTCGATATCGAAAATTTGACACGATTACAATACTTCCCGTTACTAGGAGTAAGAGAAAGTAAAAAATTTATTAATTTTATAACGCATTAAGAGAAGCTCATGGAGTAATAGATTCTTGTGTGTGTGTGTGTGTGTGTGTGTGTGTGTGAACAAAATATCTCAAAAAACAACAAATTACAGGAAGTTAGAACTTGAAATTTAGGCACCATCACCGCACTTGACAATAAGATTGTAGTATTATGAGTCCAACAACGTTAAATGCGACTTTACTTATTTTGTTTACATTATCGCCATTTTCTAGAAAATTGCTTCTACGATTTTTCTTTAACCTTAGTGTATTATCTAAACACAAATCTCTTTTATTTGTAAAACAAATCAAACAAATTATTTTTAATTGCAATATTTTTCTAGGATAATTAATTTTTTGTGGAGTTCAAGGGGGGGGGGGACAGCTACGTTACAGCTTTCCTCTAATAAAGCATCACTTCAATGCAATGTATGGTTCTACTGCTTATATCATATTAAGATACATTAGAAAGCATTGCTAGAATTCTTGAAACATAGAACTTTATACAAAACTTTCCTAAAAGGTTGACATAGAGGGGTTATCAAGCAAACATTTATTATACCTACCACCTAAACCGAACTAAAACGTTAAGTAAACATTGTAAATGTATTTAGAAAATTGGTCCTAATTATAAAAGTAATAAAATGCAATAAGTGAAAGTTGTTTAAGGGTTTAATATCTAAATGTATTTTGTATAAATGAATTGGACACTTTCCAGATTTAAATGGCAAATAATATCATCATCTACAGGATAAACAAAAGAGAAAGTAAAAAAAATGCATCTCACATTTAGTAGCTGAAATGTATTAAAAAAATCACTTCCTATTTATATAAGAAATAAATTACTATGAAGTGAAAACATTAATACGTACTTAGAAATATAAATTATCAGAATAAATTTTGCAACACATACAAATAATAGGTAAGATTCTTTTATTTAGCTTTCGTTGAAATCCAACAAAATAGTTTTGGTTGAAGATAATATTTTAAATACACAGATAGACTTCACATAGATAAGACAGATAAATAAACTAATCTGATTATAAAATAAAATAAAAAAATCTGATGTGAATCGCTCATACGTCTTTCACTTTATAGAGAAAGCAATTAATACAATTAAATCAAATGTTTTCCTGTTAATTTATTAAGAATTTTTTTTTTAACGAATCCTTTACTTTTATAGGACACGTTTCGGCGTAATGTGATCATCTTCAGCGCGGATTCCAAATCAAACGGGTGCTGCAGCGTGATCACAAAATGTACAAAATTATGACTAATATAGTAGTTGCAATAGGCCAAGTTAGAATTAGGTTACATAAGCTAGTTTAAGGTTAAGTTAGATATATGTTAATCTTAGTATAGAATAATTTTACTCTTCTGCACCTAGTAAATTTATAAGCAACTGAATATGGTCTCATTAGGACGAAACATCCTGTAAAAGTTAAGATACACCAAGGTTATAGGAATAGCAAGTTAGGATTACAATTATATAAAACTGACATATTTTCTACAATATTTTTATTTTTTCCAAAGTTGCCCAAACAAAATATGAATAGTGTTGGGGGTACATGTTACTTCTTTGCAACTAGGTAGGTAGTACAAGAAAGAGATAATCTTGCACTGCAGAAGATAGCGCTAACATCATAACGAACTGACAATGAAATATAAAGCCACGATATTCTAGAATCCCTCTAAAATTAATCATTTTAGAAAAAGAAAAAGAACAGGATCTTTTAGGCAGGCTTCCGCGGCCATTTTCATGGAAAACACTTGGAGTTTTCGGATTGAGATGGCGTCAGGAAAACCTCTTCAGGAACCCTTCTCTACCAAGGTTCAATGCTCCATTAGCTTTTCAAGACAGTGTCCTGAAGACGCTCATTGCAATATGGGCGAAACGACGGTTTCAAACAAAAACGACTTTTTCTTACGGTAATTTACGTGGGGTATTATTAATAAATTTCCTTCAAACTAGAAATTATTAGTAAATTTAACTAGCATCAATATTACATCATCGTGTACAGCAGAAATAAACTAAACTAAAAACAACACATAAGAGAAACATGACCGGCCTTTAAAGCTCTGCTAAAATATATGTATTCGAAAAGTTGTAACAGTTAACGAGAAAATCGCAGATGTTTTGAAAAGAAGTTATAATAGGTTTTAGATGGGAAGAAAGTAGTGAGAAAGGGTTTTTTACGAAATAGGCTAGAATGAATGCTGAATATTGTATAATAAAATAGAGACACAAAACTGCCAGGACCTTACACGTAAATAGAAATTAGGTAGCGAAAAATTTAGACTGAATAAAGAGAAGGATAGAAGCTGGTTGCTGACGCGTTGTAACTGCTATATAAACTGTTCTAAAGACTGTCCCTTTGTAGGGCTAGCGCAGCTGTATATATACCGAGTCACCCACTCTAATCTGGCCTAAGCAACGAGTGAGATTCTTAATTTTGTCTCTCACTTTCTCTCTCTCTCTCTCTGCTTTGGATCTCTTTACAAAGTTCAGAAAAGTGACACTTCCGGTTAACGAATTTTTCTTTAAACTTGGAATTTCGGCAATACAATTAATTATTATTAATATTACCTAGATGATAAGACTAGAATCATGGAGATAACATTTTAGAGGTAAGCATTATGGCATCCTCTCCCTCTAATACGACCTACAAAATGAATTTTTATTTTCATATAAAAGTTGGAGTTGTTTTCGCAAAAAAAAACTGAAACCTTCATTCAGTAAAGTGCTACTTCCGGTTAGCCGATTTTGTTCAAAACCTTATTGCCAGGTCCACTAGTGCAACTTACAACTAAATATCTAGTTCGAATTTTCTACAATTTTTCCTTTTTTGAGTTATCTTGACTACATAGATAGATAGATTCTACCGGGGGAATTGGCTATTCAGCCTACGCCACCGCGACACCCCAAGGATCTATTGTGGCACCCCCCTAGTTGGAGACCCTCCCCCTATCCTGTCCTTAACCGGACTGTGGAATTGGGGGGGGGGCTCCCAGGTGGTCAATCAGAGCACCCTCTCGAGTCCTGCTTGCCTTAAAAGACTTAATAGGTCCGAGAGGAGGGCCCTGGCATCTTGACTACATACAGGCTAATTTCTAAAAATCACTTTTTTCAGAGTTAGGATATCGTAAAAAGTGTATTTCCTGTAAAAACTAGAAATTGATAATTTGACCAAATAGCAATACATTCTTTTGAGAGCAGTGAGAAAAGATTTATTTCTAGATAGGGTGGCAAGCTTGAGCTAACTAGATTTTTTTTTTTGAGTTATTCCGAATAAAAAACAGACACACACTCAGCACACGACAAACTTTTGCTAGAAACTTCTTTTGTGGTGTTGTTTTTTTCGTTTTTAGTGAATCTGAAAATCTTTATTTCCAAATAAAGAGACATGAATGGATGATTAAATGGCGGATAGTACTAAGGGGACAAAAGTCCTAGTAATTCTATCGGAGAACCCTTTGAAGTGCTATTAACGCCACTTTGAGCGCTCTACTCATCTAGGTTAACGGTTCGGCCAGCTGTAAGTAATTCACTGCAAGGACCAACCCCCCAAGGCTAAATTTAGGCAACAAAAGGGACAGATCCAATGGAAATTCAATTAGTAAACCAGTCGCATTCCATGGCTTGGTCTATCGCACAAAATACCACTTTTGCATTCTTCATCGTCATCAGGAACTTCTCCAATATTACTCAATTTTGATATTATACTAATATATAAGTTAACAATATAATAATTAATAATAACTCAAATTATTATCAAAAAGTATTTGATGTTAAGAGTCTGTTGAAACAATCTCATTCTAATACCATAATTACTAGAGATTTCTATAAAAAGATTGTATGCAAAAAATTATAAAATGCTTTTTTAATCTTATTCTTAAAAAAATAAATCTTCATTTTCTACCATTTTTACCAATCTTTCTGCAACCATTTCAATTTGTTGAAAGTAACACTCCATTGATTTTGAGCAGAAAAATTCCTCGCATCCTAATAGCACTTTTTAACAATTTTCTAAGTGTCGACATTTGTGAAAAAGACCCCTAGACCGGAAACGATCGTCATCAACTGGTGGCACAGCTAAGGTGGGGGCAAAACGCTTACACTCTACAATTCGGCTAATTTAATATAAGTCAAAAATAAATGATGTGCTGCGTGAGCGTTATCGTGTTGCAAAATACTTTACTTCGATAAACTAAATAAATATCTACAGTCAGCTACGCACACGACTTTCTCTTACTACGCTTAATACAATTTATTTATTTATTTATTTATTCACATATACACGGGCAGCAGCCCTTAACACAAAAATTTCATACAATGTAAACAACAATAAACAATTTGATTTGATATAATATAAAATATTTCTAATATTGCATTTCGACTAATTTGACTTGAAATATATAAATACTGACTTGAAAAAATACTATAAGCAAATTCATATTAACAAAAATATAAATAGCAAACATATACATAATAAAAATATGTTATAGAGAAGTGTATAAAAATTCGCATTTAAAATATGAGCAAAAACAGATAACTTACATACTACAATGTTTACTTTTGGAAGAAAAAAATGGTTAGTTAATTGTAAGATTTTTAATTTTTAATAAGTTTTTGAATTGTCTTATATTCAGCAAGAGGGTGTCAAAGTCATTAGAAAAATCTATTGAAATTTCGCATAATGCGGTTAATTGGGCTATTGCAAATGCTATTTCAAAAATATTGGATTTTCTGGAGTTAAAAGTTGGCACTGTAAGATTTATATAACTAAGGAGCTATGGATTGTCAGTCAATATAATTATTTATGAGTTTATACAAGAATATTATATCAGAATTAGCTTTCCTTTGCTCGATAGATTGGATTATTAAAGGCCTCAATAATGTTCTTATAGTATGTCGCTGTAATAGTAACCCAATCTAAACCCTAGTGTTTTTAAAAATTTATGTTGTACTTTTTCAATTCTATTGATACCAGTATTAAAATAGGGAGACTATATAATGGAATTCAATTCTAGAATGGATCTAACTAACGAAAAATAGAAGACTGTGAAAGGTGGACAATTCTAAAAATGGACAAATGTATTCAACACTTGGATACTTTGGTTAGCACTGTAATGTGATAGGTTAGCACTGTAATAAATTATAAATCTAAAAATTATAACTAGTGGTTCCAGCCAGCCGCTATCTGCAGGTCAAGAACCGCGGCAAACAAAAACCCTTTCAAACAAGGGTCAATACACCGCTAAAGAAACGCTAAAGAAACCCTTTCAAACAGGGGTCATTATACGGTCAATGTACAGAGGCCACCTGGCATGTATACCCGTCATAAAAGGGTCAATGAACACTCAAGAGGCCACCTGGCTACCATCTATTAACAAACAGTCTTTGTTAACCATCGATTGGCCACCATCTATCGCCACCTCGGTCACCGACCTACCTAGGGTCAACATACTGCAAGAGATGTCTTAGTGTGGCTCGTACTTACACATCTGTCAATGTGTGAGTGATACCAATATAAACGTCGCACCACTGGAGGAGGGGATCAGTCATAGAGCAGTATTGTATCAGTCTACATCAGTCATACACGAGATATACATCAGTATTGTATCAGTCTTCATCAGTATTCCATCAGCATCAAATCAGTCTTCTACGAGTTATCTACAAGTTATCAACCAGTTCACGTCAGTTCAAGCAGTTAAGCTTCACACATCGCGAGCGCGTCCCTATTCAAGGTTTAAACATTACATCTTTAATATTTATTAATCATTTCATAATTCATTTATAGTTGTGCATCTTAGTTCATCTAATTTCAAACACTAAATTAATTGTTAAAATATAGTCTATTTTCGTAATTCAGTAGTTCGTATTTCGAGTAACAACTCTCTAACTACAACGACCATATTCAGGCACTGGCACTTTCCTATCAAAGACATCGATTCCAATCCATCTGGTGGCAGCGTAGGATCCTATCACTGAGTCCAATATAATAAGCAATCCTCCGCTTACGAAGAATAAGAGAGAAAGTAAAAAAAAAAAAAAAAAAAAAAAAAAAACTCGAGTTATCTGATGTAACTCATAAACGTATAAAAAGAACATACATCAAAAATAATTTTCCGTGTATGTAGACCTCAAATCATTGTAAACTGAACGAAAAATTGATTAAAAGCACAGCTTTTCTATTCTCCAAAATTTTGTTTTAAGCTCAACTATTAAAATGTAAAATTTCATTCAATGTAAAATATCATAAATCAATAGCGATTTTACGCTTTATCAATTTTTAAAAATTGAAAATTTTACACACAAAATACATGTAATACATGTAGAAAATTTAAAAAACTAGAGTTGTTAGAAAATCCAATAAATTGAAGTCGTAAAATATGTTATGTTTCCTTAAAAAAATTTTCCAATATATAATTTATAATAATTATAATTTATAACTAATTCATAGTAATTCATATTTTCTAATAATGTGTCACTCCATTAAGAAATACTTCATTTTCAACGCAAAAATGTTTATCTAGTGAATATCCTGTTTAGTTTCATAATAATCACACTAACCAATATGTTAGAAGTTGATATTAAACCTATATCATACATTGTACTTTATTTCAGAACAGGACCCAAATTTTATAATACAATATAAATTCCCGATTTAATCTAAAAAGAAAAACCAATTTCCATAATCACTTTATGAAACTTAAAAAAAGAATAACGAAAAAAAACTTTAGCGGAGAATATCATCTAAAGAGAAAAAAGATATTATTACAATAAATATAAAAACAAATCCCCCTTCGTCCCCGTAAAAAAAAGGTGAACCAGGTTTGGTACTACTTGGTGGTGGTGCTTTTAGTAAGGTACCGAGACAACTTTAGGGCGCCATGTGAATACATTTATGTATAAATGGAATAAGCACTATTCTCCTCATATGCATACACAAGCACTCAAGGGAGGACAAGAGGTTCAGAGAAAGAGACATCTAGCGTCCAACTAGATAGCACATGCTCAATTTTACAAAAAAAAAAGACTTAAGTAGTTGTGAAAATATTTCTTTTTTTATCCTTATAAAAGCTTAAAGCTTTACTTTATCTCTCTCTAGAGGGTGAGAGAGGGAACTAATCTACTTGGTAATAACAATTGAGAAGATAAAAGCACCAAAATTAATAATATGTAGCTTTTACTAATTACAATAGGTTAAGGTTAATAGAGGGTCTATTAATGAGGCATTGTAAACAGGATAGGCACAAGCACCTACTACTATTTGCTAGCAACATGCTGCACCGATTCTGTACCGGGAAGAACCCCCCTCCCGTACGCATCCTCGTGAGTGTGCCGGCTTGATGAGGGCAAGGTTTCTTCAATTGGGAAAATAAGTAGGGAGCTTCATGGCGGGGAACTGCTTTCAGCCATAGCTAGGCCTGATCAAAGAGGGATGTGCTATAACCACAGGGGATCCACAAAAGAACCTCTTAGTTTAGGTCGCGGTGGTACGAGACTCGCCAGCAATTTTGTCAATCTAATCTAATCTGCAAAAAACAACGTTTTGTGTAAATTTTACGATTGATACTATCTGTAATATCTTGATCGAAAGAGCATTACATCAATTTACAATCATCTTAATTTTATTAAACAGAAAACCAAATGCAGTCTTGAGGATTTCTCAACTAATAAAGTAAGAAACTATTTGGACAATACATAATGGGCCATCTCACCCGAAATGATAAAATATTGTTATCTAATGTAAAATTAAATTGGTCAAGGAAGATCGTTAATGACAATGAAGTTATCAAAAAATTGAATTTATAAAAATGCTAATTACAACTTTTATAATTGAACTAAAAATTAAATAGGGTGTAGCTAACAAAATAAGATCATCAAAGTAAAACTAATCTGAAACATTAAAAATCAATTAATTTATTACAATGAGAATAATCCAAGTTGAGAAATAGCATAAATAATAGAACGTTGTATTTCTAGTAAAAATATTAACAAAAATGTTATAAGTTATAACAATACCTAGGTTCTAATAATAAAAGGAATTTAGTAATCACTAAATTTCTGCTTAACTATGCGAGTAAAAAAATCTTATATCTATATATATAAAAATTCAGCATCCGTATGTTTGTGGCCGCAAAACTCGAAAAGTAGTCGATGGATTGACTTGAAATTTTTACACAACGTTGCATTTCTATAAAAGAGTGTTTATATATACATTTTACTCCGAAGTTCCCACGGAAACGGGAAATTCCGAGCATTCCGCGAGGTTGGCAGAAATAGACTCAGACGCATTGCGATGGTGGCGCAATCTCTGAACCTCTTTCTCAACTACTTATAAGTGAAGTACCTCTATTCCGAAGTTCCCACGGAAACCGGAAATTCCGAGCTAAAATCCGTTCAAACGGCCATATTGCGCTAGCACTTGCCTTCAGGTATTGCTGCTACGTTGATGGAAGGAGGTAGAACAACGCATTCAGCTCTTAAACTGTCACTAAACATGCACTACACAGAAACCCAACATGTAACATTTCTAAATCATCAGGAATGGAATCATTGTGTAAAAATCAGACGTGCAAATCATTGTATGGGATGAGTGTACAATGGCTCATAAAGAAGTCATTGGAAGCATTAGACCATACACTGAAAGACTTGCGAAATAATCAGGTTTAATTTGGTGGAGCATTGGTGCTACTATCCGGTGACTTCATGCAAACGCTTCCAGTGATACCTCGCTCAAACCAGCTGATGAATTGCATGCCTGCTTGAAATATTCAACTCTTTGGGGCATTTAACAACGAATATGAGAATTCAACTTCAAAACGATCCAACAGCTGCCATATTTTCAAGACAATTACTCGTATTCGGTAACTGCTCCTACAAATCCTTAACGGGAAAAATCACCTTCCCATCTAATTTCTGCAACATTGTACATTCAAAAGAAGAATTAGTAGACAAGATATTCTAAAGCATCGAAACAAATTATTAAATCATGCTTGGTTAAGAGGAAGAGCCATTCCACCGGCTAAAAATGTCGACATACTCGATATGAACAACATCATTCTAAACAGAATCGCAGGTGAAGCCGTGCGAATCCATACAAATCCATTGACTCCGTGAGGGACCAAAGTGAAGTAATGAATTTTCCCACGGAATTCCTTAATTCACTCGATGTTCTCGGATTTCCGCCACACATTCTAAATTTGAAAATTGGAGAGCCAATTATATTACTCCGAAACATCAATCAGCCAAAGTTATGCAATGGAACACGATTAGTAGTTAAAAAATTGTTGAATAATCTAATTGAAGCAACAATTCCCATTGGATCTCATAAAGGTGAAGACGTACTACTTCCATGAATACCACTCATTCCGATGGATATGGCGTTCGAGTTCAAACGACTTCAATTTCCAGTGCACCTTGCGTTCGCTATGACTACCAATAAAGCGCAAAGACAAACTTTGCAATGTGCGGTTTGAATTTAGAAAAGGAATTGCTTCTGTCATGGGCAATATATGTCGCATGCTCCAGAGTCGGTAAACCATCTGATCTTTATGTTTATGCAGAAAACGGACAAACAAAAAATGTAGTCCCATTCACTAGCTTTACAATAAAAAAAGACTTTCAGTTAAAAACATTTTTTCTTTCTTTCCTTTCAGGGTATTAAATTGAATGATGTGTTTTCTTGCTGAATCTCGTATGTTAACTGTAATACTTCTGTTTACTTTCCTAAAAATCAGATTGAGCCACAGCGAAGCGTGGCCGGGTTAGCTAGTAACTTATATAAGTTCGAAATTTATTGAGGCAAGGAACAAAAAATTACTGACTTAATAAAAAACGTAACTGATTACTTATATCAGAAAAGAAGTTCATCAGTTCTTTAGTGGTATATATGCTTGAGACGAGGAGCTGTAGACGCCGGAATTCTGCAAGACTGGAGGGAGGGAAAATTTCTACACATACCTGCACACACTCAACTGTTTGTTACAAGTATGGCGAATGACTGTGTTAACGGGTCAATATTAACCTCTCCAGATCGCCTTATATATAAAAAAGAATCTTTTGAGGAAAACGACACACTATCAAATTTCTCTGCAAAGCATGCCTTTGTTGAGTACCTCTCTGCTTTTTGCCTCTTCTAAACTATAGAACCGTAGTTTCCATATGTAAACAACAAACACTTACTCAACAATCAATTCCACTAAATTTTTATGCTTTTTCAGTTTGATCGAATCGGAAGTAGAATGCTGCGGTGCTCTCCTAGAAGTGAATCCACTCCAGTTCCGGGCAACACTTAGAAAAGGCAATTTGTAGAAAAAATGATCTCAGTTTTAACTCCTACAGTTCGCAAACTATTTTTTCCAAGAGGCCAAGTTTGGCAAATACTGTGGTAAATGGTTCAGTATTAAACAGTATTTTTCATTAAAAAAAAAAAAAATCTGGTGTGAAATACTCACACAACTTTCACTTATTCAGTTTACAAAATTATAATTGACAAATTTCGTAGTTTGTATACCAAATGTCTAACTTATTAGGGAGATAATCGCGAAAACTGAAAAACTGTTCAGTATAATATACCGTAATAGAAAGTAAAAACAAAGCAATCAATAAAAAATTAACTAATTAATCTAAAATAAATGTAGTGTATGAACTAAAAATTATTATAAAAAAACGAATCATGAAACATTTGAAAGAAAAAAAAAAAGTCATTAATATAATATAACACAAAATGTTTTCTTAGTCGATGTTTATTTTTCCATAAAACGGTTGGATAAACTGGAAATTGATAAATAAATAAATAAAAAAGAGAAATCACGCAATCCATAATAACATCAGGCCAGAGAAAAACATATTTTATATATTCATACCTCATAGCATACTCTCCCCCTCTACTTTATTAAACGCTAAAATATAAAAAAACAAATAACAGATGAACAATTATGCAAAATAATATAGATAAGAATAAAGAAATAATTCTATATTCAATATTTATTTTTTTATTACTTTTATTATCAGAATTGTATATTGTTGTTTATTATTATGTTTTCATTATTATTTAAAAAAAAAACAATTATTTATTTATTTATATTGTTATTCCTTTTCTTTATTTTTTGCTTCCACATGAAAACATTGTTTGTTTTTTTTTAATTTAAATACATTTTTAATTAATATGGTCCCATAAATTTCGGGGACCTCGCGGCATATTGAACAACAATATTTATTTATAACGACATCACAAACACACTACTACTATCGGAATGGGCAACGTGTTGCCAGGCTACACACTTGTGTGACCCGAAACGATCTCTCCGTTACATTCTATTAATATCCAAAGAAATAGATAACAGAAAAAGTATTTAATAAGTGCAATGCTTCATTTTAAATCTAAAATTATACTGTAAGTCAACCTACACACACACACACACACATACATATTCCTTACTCATTTCTGCACTTTTATAAAAGATTAAATGCAGTTCAAAAGCCACAGTCACGCAAGAGAATCTATATACAGATGATGTAGCTCTACTTAATACGTTAGGTGAGATCTAAAAAAAAAAAAATTTAGGCTTATAAATAGAAAATTTGAAATGTATTTATTTTTGTTGAAGGAAATTTGCAACCTGCGCACACTATTTTGGCACTGTCAATGTTCACATATCAGCAAGTCCTGAAATTTTGTGGAATTACTTGGCAGCTTATTGGCAGGCTTACAGAAAAGCACAGTCAACTGGGAAATGATTGGAATACATGACTTCAATATTAATAACACAATCCAACCAATTACCTGAATGTTACAATTCCATGCTCTATTTCCAACAATCTCTCCACAAAACGGTTTCGCATAACAATCTGATAAATTGTATTAAACTAATGAACAAAAATTTATAGGAATACAATTTCTTAATTATACCGCAAACCAATTACCATATACTTTTTACCCTAAGGAGAAAAGTGTACTATCTACTTTTAGTATCATTGAGGGTACCCAGTCCACTTAACCAATGAGACAATGTCCAGCCAATGGTCCAACAAAGCTAGTTGCAAGTGTACTAGTCTCATCTCTTAGCTTCGCCCTAGCCATGGCTGAAAGCAGCTCCGTCACGAAGCTCCTGGCTTCGGGACAACTTATTTTCCCAGTTGAAGAAACCTTGCGCTCATCAAGCCGGCACACTCACAGAGGATGTATACTGGAGGAGGAGGGTTCTTCCCCTCCAGTATACATCCCCTCCAAGTGCTGTAGGTGCTTGTGCCTATTCAGTTTATAATGCCCGTTAATAGACCCTCTATTAACCTTAACCATTGTTATTTGTAAAAGCTACATATTAGTAATTTTGTGCTTTTATCTCAATTGTTATTACCAAATAGATTAGATTACAGAGATAAAAGTTTATCTCTATAATCTAATCTTCTCTACAAATTTATCTCTATAGAGATAAAAGTAAAGTTTTAAACTTTTATAAGGATAAAAAAGGAAATATTTTCACAACTACTTAAGACTTTTTTTTTTGTAAAATTGAGCACGCGCTATCTAGTTGGACGCTAGATGTCTCTTTCTCTCAACCTCTTGTTGACTCTACAGTGCTTGTGTATGCATATGAGGAGAATAGTGCTTATTCCATTTATATATAAACATATTCACATGTATATTTTATTTTTTATTTTTCTGAACGCATAAAAATACAAAAGCATCCCAATAATAATAATAATTATACATTCTTTACCTTAAGATAATGTGAACAAGGTTTTTAAACGACTGTGATTATACATACTCTTGGTAAAACATTGAAATTTAAACCCTCGTAATAATGAACTATTCACTTTAGTTCGAAATCGTTAGTGCACGAGTTTGTGTGGGTGACTTCTTTTACCCAATAACAACAGTAGATTATTTCTACATTGTCTCGCAGTTTTCTTAATTCTAACTGTCTTATATTCAATTAGGGATTTTATTAAACATTTTTATTGAAGCAACATTCGAAAGCTTTTCTGGTTTCTTTAACCTTGTCGTAGATTAGTGAATATTTTCTTTGCTTCTTATGTTTTACTGGTGCTGATTTCCTCTAGTGTATGTTTACATTCTTTTTTTGCCTTACATCTGCAACTACTTGAATATTTGGTCTTCCGCTTTCATACAACTTTTTTTTCAGTATCGTTTTAACTGCTTTTTTTTTTTGCAGTTCTCAGTTGTCTAATCCACTTAGATGAGCTTTGTAAGAACAGCCGATTTATCAATCGAATAGCAATTATGTTAAAGTGAACACCCGAAACGGGTATAGTACATGCAAACCAGTAGAGACCTTAAAAGCCTAACCACTTTTCACTCCATTTCTGTGTTTCGCAGAATATACTCTTAAAAATATTGGAGTTAATCTGATGGCATAGATATCTAGCTCTCTGAAACTGTTGTAAATGAAGATCATTTTTTTAAAGAGAAGTACGAGTTATTCTTTTGAAGGAAGATTAAGTGATTGAGAAAGCCGGGAGGATGACTGTGTTCCTTAAACGCCATTCAAATTGCTATTTCAGTTTTACATCGTACTAACAAACATACATTCTTCTTATATAAAAGAAAAATGAAGGGATGTGCAGTTGAAGAGTTTAGACGATGTTAGTGGGGTCATTTGTTCATTATATACAGTGCTAGTACACTCGTGCAACGTTGCGGGTAAGTGCTACATAGTAAGTAATATACTTATGACAAATCCAACCATTCCAAAATACAGACATAATTTTTATCAAACCAACAGAAAGCTAACTATAATTTTTTTTTAAGCGGAGAATAAATTAGACAATAATTGAGCAGCAGCTGTAAAACGAAATAATCTAAATTTTAATTTAAACGTTTGGAATTTTGAAAAAGAAAATTCCCCAATAATTTGTTATTTATAAACGTAAAACATGAGTGGATGTTAAATTAAAACCGGTAAAAATATTTAATTAATTGACATTGTTATGGTAATTTATTTTTGTTCACTCAGCTATCTGAAATTTAAACCAAACACCAGTAAACTTTATACAAATAATTGTTGCCCAGGTAAATAAATAAACAAACACTGGTCACAATATAAATGAAGAAGGTATAAAGGATTGTGTTTGGGAAACTTCCCAGCCATCTAAATTAAACCACAATTCTGATTAAACATAATGAGTGCCCCCATACGTGTGATATGACCATGTTATACATACATGTATTATTAATTCTACACATGATGAAAAGTTTTAGGTTTAATGAAAATTTCTCAGTCCACACGGTTCATAGTCACCATGAGTTTAAAATTTGATATAAACATGAGTTTAAGTTGAACCGCCCAGCAGTGTGGAACAATGACTTAATAATAATAATAACAAATTGAGGAGAGTTATAATTATATACTCTATTGTTATAAACAGAGGTATTATCGTTATAAAAAGAAAAAATTGTACGGACTTTTGTTTAAAATGTCCCCTGATATATCTAGCGATTACTTTTGTCATGATTGGCAAATTATCATTAAGTTTTTTTTTCTAATGAAATCCAAGATATTCTGATCAAAGACATTCAAGACAATGAATTCTACAAATTAGATTTGTTTTCCTCAAGTAGATACATTTACCGAGAGAAATAGTTTATTAATGAATCAGTAGTTTCTATTAAGAATCAGAATATGGGTATGTGAGGAGGTGTAAGAGAGAGAACAAATTTGGTAAAGGAATCATGGTTTGAATGCAATAAATGAGTATATATGTTATTTAATTAGTAACTTATTTATTGGTTTACTAAAATATATATTGAAAAATGTGAAAGTTATGAAAGAAACAGTGGACTGAATGGAACCAGTTTTTGTAGAGAGAGAGGTGTGTATGGAGAATGTATGTGAAGGAAAATTAGTGCAATTAGGCAAGTGAATGCGATTGAAGACGAGTGCAAGTTTGGGAAGAGAACATTATGTACAGCTCCCCTGGCAATGCTCAATTTTGAACAAATTAACCAATCATTTATTTAAATGAAGCCATAATTTAGTCAAGAGTTCTTATCGGAAGGCACTTCGAAGATCGAGGAAAACCAGAGAAACTTTCCGCAATATAGTGTTCCTTGCAGGTAGGTATCGAATCCTAATTAAACGACAATGTCTTAAAAACTTCTTCACATAATGTACAGGCACAGGAACAAACAACACAAATACCAAAATAAGCATATATACTTATATATATATAAACACCACAAAAGATATTTCGATAATCGACAAAAACATTCATTATCACTCGCATCAATGAATGTAATCTTCGAATTCCTTTAACATCCTTTCGCATAATATCATTCGATCTAAGTATTTTGCTATACTTCTATCTAAAAATATATGAATACCTTCATTTAGATTTTTTATGAAGAATGAATTATATGAATCGTATGTGTTATACGTTTCGCTGGGCATCTTTTATAAAGGTCCATCTTAAAAATATTTAAATCATACGCTAAAATTAACTAAGCGTATTTCTGATGATTTCTTTTGAAATGTAATAGCAAGCAGAGAGAAAACAGGCCCTCTCTGGTACTCTCTGACTTAAGCAGGCTAAGAGTGGGAGAACTTGTGTATATAAGCCAGTAGGAATCTATCTAGAGCTATCTATCAGATTCAACCATACATCGCATAGTGTCATATCTCTACTCCCACCTTTAATTCTATCAGTTTCATGATAAAGTCCAGTGCAGTTAGTGTAAACTTATAGCTACATTATAACAGTGTCTTCATATCTCGTTCATTCAACCAAACCTAATTTCTCTCCTCAACAACTCCATTATAGAAAGCTCAAGTTTCTGTCTGGGTTTTGTAGAATGTTTAATTTATTGAGGAGTATCAAAAGCCGGTTGTTCAGACTTTGGTCAGTGGGAAATGTACTCAGTTTCCTTATATTAAGAACCTCCCTTAATCTATTTTTCCCATGATTATGTGTTGACTGAAAGCTGTAATTATTACCATCAAACATACTTTCTGCTAACAATGGTAATCCAACTAAATATTGCGGTTGGAAATACGATTATTGATTTTCGCTTCTTCAAAAAGAGGCTTGATTTTTTTTTTTTCAACATAAAAGCCCCAATGATATTTTCCATAATATCACCGACCGTCGTCCGTAATAAGCAATGCCATTCAATTTTCTGAATTTGAGACTTTCTGTTATTTCATAAATTGATTTATTTTATTGATTATCTTTATTTCTGTAATATTTTTCTCTTTCAAAAGATATAGTTAAGATTTATTTATTTATGTCAACTTCAATAGTTTCATGTGTATAAATATAACACAAAGTAATGTATTATCAAACTATTTCATGGTAATTGTAATTTTTTAATTTCTAAATAAAAGAAACAAAACAAAAAGGTTTAAAAGAAACATTTTGTTTTTTAATAAAATCTTACACATTGGCATGCTGACTATTTTCTTTAATACTTGATAGTCAAAAACACAAGAACCAATTTTTTAAAAGAATATACACAAAAAAAAACAACATCGGATTAATGAATTTCAATTTTATTCATCATTTGATCTTTGTTCTATAAGAGTTTTCACCCTGCTCTGCCCTGTAACCTCTGCTTTATTCATTCGCAGTGAATCTCTATTTTCCATTTGCAAACAAATACCCAATGGTAGTCAGATCTTCCTACTTGCTCAGCTATGCCATCTCCATCCTTATTATTATTCACAGAATACAAAACTCCCACCACTAACTTCGCAAAAAATCCATCCTTTATCTTGTCCCACTAGGCTTTCTTTCTTTCTGTGCATTTTTTTTTTTTTTTTAATTTTTTTTTTTATACTTGATCCTCCTTTTTCTTTCAAGCGCAATAAAGGAATTTTCTTTTATTTATGGATTTTGTTTTTCAAACACTTTAATCATATAGAGCTGTTTATCTTCAGCTTAAAAATTCAGATATAAAAACACGGGTCTTCGAGTTGCGAATACGTCAGTGGCTTGTTATAGACTAACGTTTTGTCATTATGCAATCGTCTTTTTTAGCATAGCGAAACGTCGGCTTATAAACAAAAAAAAAAACACTGACACAATCTTAACTAAAAAGACCTAATTTGTTTTGCATGAAAATGGCCGCGGAGAGCTGAAAAATTTTACAACTTACGTATGATTTCATTTTATAAAATATTCTTAGATAGAATATTCAAAACTTTCAAAATCTAGTCAACCAAATTGAATCCAAGTCTGCCTCCAGCAAAAAAAAAGAATAATTCGGACTGGTATTTATTCTCTTTACATCGATAACATAGTTATTGACAAAAACTTAAATGATTCAAGGGATAAACAATGTAGTTAATAATTATACTGTAATTAATTATAATAATACTTACGATTGCTGAGTGTTTTCTAATAAAAAATACTTCACTAAAATCATTGGCAAAAATTTAAGAGACTTTTGTGGCAAAGGTCTTATAGTGCAATTTAGAGATTGCAATACAATTGAACAACAGGTAGCAGGCCGTTAACTCCTCTTTCTTCCTAATTCTACACAAAGTTCTGAACTAATTATCACCGTGAGATAATTACCGTGCCCCGTCATCGTAAGGATAGAAAAGACCTGTGACTAGAAGGTCAAAGTTAGTTCTATTCTTACACCACGGCTTTGATATCATCATCTTCCTGTGTTGGCTCGTCGACTTGTTTTCCACAATTAGTTGTCTAGTCTCACTTTCCCCATAGTAATTCAGGTCATAGTTAACAGGTTCTGCACTACTAAACGAAGTGTTCTCACCATTCCTAGCTAGCTGGTCGGCTGTTTCGTTTCCTCTACTTCCATGTCTATACAGCCATTTCACCAAAATTTATTATGCTGTGGGAGAGTTCCCAAACTAGAGATGAGGTGGTTGTGAATGTAGCCAGGGCCTTCAGTGCAGCCTGGCTGTACGAAAAAATTAGAATCTGCTTGTTTATAAGGGCCATTGTCAGGTTTTTCTCTAGATCATAATTGCCAAAAAATGGTAGTTACCAAGAGGACTCTCTATGAGTACCTCCTGCATGATCCCCCATATGTTCCAAACCCAGCGCTGCAGACCATCTTGAAGCAACATGCCTCCTATTATTTGACCGAGCCCTGTCCAGTCTTTGGTCCATTCAGCCTTCGCTTTTAAGTTCACCTGAAATTGAATATCAAAACTGTATTTTTAGGCCAGATACTATCCCCGGTCATATCAATAACAGAACTTTTGAGTCGACTTTACTATACTGGAAGTATCACAATACTTGCTCTTACACCAATGAAAGAAAGTAATATTTTATAAATTTCTAAAGTATGTAGGGTGTTTAGAGCAAAATGCGAGGTTCAGCAATCTACTTAATATTTACCCTATTTGGTTAGAAGAAGATATGCAACTGATTAATACATTAACTAATATTCATGTAATTATCTAATATTTAATAAGTGCAATTAGTCTAATTAAATATAAGTTAATTAATTTAACAAAGAGAAAATGGTGTTCGCCATTTTAATATTGTAATTAAGTTCAAACTTTAAACAACATGTGAAATTAAAGAAACTTGTTTGTTTAATTATTTATAAAAACAATATATTCGTTTTTTTTTCTTAGCACAAGTTTTCATCATATAGCCAGCGCTGGAGATGCAGGAGATCTAATCTCATGATAACTTTACCGCCTCTATATCTCTATCTATAATGTCTACATGCAGTGTACTTTAGATCAAGACTTCATTCAATGATATCTATTAGATTATTTAGATAAAGAATTCATATATCAGTTTCATGATATCTTATTGAAAATGAGCTGCAGTTATTTGTAAAGCTCTATAAATAATCTATCTCTTTGTGCAAATTGATGGGCACTCCATTACTATATATGTCTGAGGTCCTCTTGTTCGTGGCATCTCTCGCATAACGGAGAGGGTCTCTGTTTAATTTTATATAGGTAAGCACCGCAAACTGCATGGTTGTGTGCCAGAAATTAGAAATATATTTTATTTCAAATATATAAAAATTATGAAGAACTAGACACTCGCTGGCTAAAAGAGTACACACAGTTAGAAGATTATCGTTACAGAAGAGTTCAAAGGACCTAGTTAGCTTTGTCTTTAAGAGTTCACAGAACTTTGGTAGATTTGTCTTTTCACCCCTTCTCAACAGGGGAAGATTTGTACTAACAAGAGAAGTTATTCTTTCCAAACACAGTCTGCATTCTGCTTGCAAACAAGAACAGTCTGTTGTAGACATTCAAGCAGAAGACTTGCTTTTCGCTCTCTTAGCATCAGTGCCAGTTCAATAAGCCAGTAACAATATATTAATACGTTTATACATTCCTTGTAATTATTATTATTTTGTTATTATTTTAATAGAATATATTTATTGTTAGCAGTGGTGACTACTTTCTTATTTCTGATACTTCTCTCTCTTAAAACTTACATACACACAAGCCCTTTAAAAAACCGCTCACGCCACTACTTCACAAACATCACAAACACACCAATTACATTTCAGTTGGATTTTAATTTAATTATTATTAGAGGAGGTTTTCTGACAGTAGGCGCGTGCCTCTTGTAGAAGGCTCTCTTATCTGAACTGCTGTATGCTAGTTGCCACATATTCAAGATGTGGCGGCTAATGAGTCGTTTGACGTCTGTTGGAGAGAGTTTTATATGGATCGTTCTCCCTGAATTGGCAGCCTCTTTAGCAAAGTAAAGTACCCTCTAATCCACATAAAAAAGCTTATCTTATACTAAATTATCAAGAAGGTCCAATATTTTTAAGAAATATGATTCGGCGGGCAAGGCTAGTGAATTGGCTGTTTTTATCAGCGAGCTTTTATTGTCACTCCATATTAAAAAAACTTTTTCCTTAAGTTCTTATCATCAGTTAGTGATATGTATTTGTATGAATAAAACAACGTGTTATTCAATACAATATCTCTATTTAATTCTCTCACAAAAATTTCTGAAAATAGAAAATACCCGATCATTTTTTATCCACTTAAACATAAAGTAACTTTACTAATAACTGAAGATAATGATAGTAAGAAGTTTTAGTAAACTATGATAGATAACCCCTTGCCACTGTTATTTTGGTGCAATAATGACCACTTAATGGGAAGAGTGCAGTGATAGCGGTAGTATACGGTTATATCCTTTGCAGAAAATCATCACATGCAGCACTATAAACTTTAACGGCTACTGTTATAAAGGTAAGGGCAAATACATCTAGGTGCGTTAACAGAGATATATAATAACTGTAAAGCAGAAAGTATATATATCGTCGATTATAAAAAATAAAAGCTATATTCACATTGAGTTGGTAAATGACGCGTTGAATAACAAGTTAGCATTACCCAACAAGAGGGTCCATGAGAAAGCCAAATTTAGCTACGACGCACTGCTTTCAAGATCTTAAGCAAATCAAAATTATAAGTGAGCTAAGACAGTTTGAATTTATTGTTTTTCCTCACTAGTTTATTTGTAACGGTACATTAAACAATACGCAAATGTGACAAATTAAGTGTATGACATGTAAGGCATTTAGAGAAACTATCCAATGTTGTATAGAAAAAATCTAAAATGTCAATATTATGATTTGAAGTTGTGACTAATTTATAATTAAATCATAATATTGATGAAAATATGACTGGATCCGCAATGCTGGATAACATCCGGTATTTTATCCATCGTAGCATGCATATTGGTTTTGTTCCTGCCAGGTTTCGGATATTCATCCATCGTCAGAGCAAATTCACCAAGTTCGTGTAGAGAATTCACTTCAACGAAATGTTTTTGTAGACTCACACTTAGGTTATCACATAGGTTATCAGGATAACCTTATAACCTTCCCACATATATACAACCAACAAGTGTGAGAGTCTACAGAAACATTTCTTGAAGTGAACTCTTTACACGAACTTGGTGAATTTGCTCTGACGATGGATGAATATCCGAAACCGCTCAGGAAGAAAACCAATATGCATGCTACGACGGATAAAATACCGGATGTAAATTATAATACTTTATAATTAAAATAACCAATAATTTCTTTCAAAGAAAACTTCTCAAGAGAATGTCGTAGTGGTCTTTGTTCAAAAAAGGAATAAAATAAGGAGAAAATAAAAAAAAAATCTGATGTGAAACACTCACACGACTATCTCTTACTGCAGTTAACAAAGTTGTAATTGACAAATTCTTTTACGAACTTATCACTTTTACTTGATGTTTGTCTTCATTTTTATATCTGAACTTAATAAAATGACTTTTGTAAGGGAAACATAACCTCCTACAGCCACACCCTATCAAAAATCTGCTTTAAATGAATTTCTCGGAACAAAGTTTCAAACGAAAGTGATAGATAACTACACTCACAGTTAGTAATTACTCAATTTAATGAAATTCGTTAGTGTTTTTGTGGAAAAAAACGCGAAAACTGAAAAAAAAAAAACACATTTCATTAAAAAAAGCACAATTCTGGTCATCAAATTTTGTTCCGATCGACTCGGAATTTCAAAAACTATTTTATTTTAATTAAGAATATTTAGATGATAGAATTGTGTAATAAACTGAAATAGCACTTTTTTGGGGAAAAAAACTAACCTCCGCCACTCTCCGAAAAGTGCATTAAATGAATTTTCCAGGAGAAATATTTTAAATAAAAACTGCCGCGTTTTGTATTTATTATGTAGTTGATATGACTAGTTTAGAGAATAAAATCGTTGGAGCTATTTTCGAGAAGCTCTCACAAAACTGAAAAGAAAAAAACATTCAGGAAAGAAGTGGTACTTCCAGTTGATGGATTTTACCCTAATCTTCGTGTCTGTTGCGATAGCAGTGCCTAAATGGAATACCAAGTTTGAGCGTCCTGCGACTTTTCGGTTTTAAGATATACCGTTCACATACACAACCACATACAGACTATTCGCTAAAAACATTGTTTTCGTATTCAGTGAATCTTAAAACGTGTATTTCCGGTGAAAACTCAATTTCGAAAATCGGACGCAATCGCAATATTTATTCTTATTATTAGTAAAAGAAAGTAATATAACGTAAAACATAAAAATTATAAAAATTTATAAAAACACTTATATTTATATGTGAGGTATTTATTAAAGAAAACATTAAATAAAAGATGAATTTGTAAGGTCTCATTGTTCTGGCGAGAAGCAAACTTCTGACATAAAATATGCATGAGCTACACCCATAGATAACTTACAAAAATAACTTAAATATGAAAGATGAATGAGTTAAGTTAACGTTCCACACAGCAACTAATTTTCACTTGCTCTTTCTTTACTCGCTTACCCTTACCCCCTCCTCTTCAAGCGATAAACATTGTATGTTACTCTTTAATGCTCGTTGGGTGGGGAAGGAAGAATAAGAATTTTTTAAAAATTTTATTCTCTCTTTACAATGTACAAGATCCTAAAGTGTCATTTAAAAAATGCGCGATTATATGTAATTCTTTTTTCAAGTTCTTCGCGGGTCAAAATATCCTGTTCTATTAAAAAAGTACTTTGCAATTGTTTTCCACTAGCATTCAAAACCTTTATATAAATTAGTAATTTTATTATTACGTAAAATTATTATTATTTCTGTTTTTACAACTCAGTAATAATACGGGATATAATGTAATAATGTACGGGATGAAACAAAGCACATTATTATTTATTGTTCATTTAAGAATTTTCGGACAATATGGCACGTGTTTAAAACAACTGCTTCCTGGGAGGTCCATATAAATATTTAAGGTTCAATTCCAAGGGTGGCTATACTATCGAGCAATTCATGAGGCACTATCCCAGTTGCCGAAAGGACTATAGGACAGACTACTTGGATAGCCTCCACTTCCCACAGTCTTTTTATTTCGCACCCAAGTTCTGCATACTTCCGCTTTTTTTCCCGGTATTTCTTGTAGGAAGTTGTTGATGTTTAGAACTGCAATGTCCACCAACGTCACTGCCCTCCTCTCCATGTCATTTACAGGCGCCCGACGCACGTTTGTAGGCAAGAATCGTGTGGGTGACGGCTTTGCAATGACCTGCTTTTCCAGGTTTCTATTTTGTTGGAGTCTTCAGTGATAGATTCCGTACCTCCTTGTTCTAGCTCACGAAAGTTTACTGGCGTCA
Organism: Triatoma infestans; assembly: GCA_011037195.1. Classification (NCBI taxonomy): domain Eukaryota; kingdom Metazoa; phylum Arthropoda; class Insecta; order Hemiptera; family Reduviidae; genus Triatoma; species Triatoma infestans. The sequence goes on along the minus strand of JAAEAF010001199.1, from coordinate 155,327 downwards.
GGCTAGTATTAGCCTCACAAACGCATTTGTGTAACGGAGAACATCAGCGTGTTTATAGAAGTACTCACACTCAAATCATGAACCTGATACTGCTGGCAGGACTGTGGTGTTTGCAATGCTTTGTTATCTGAGTCCTCGCAGTACGCTGCAGCTTCTCCAAGCCGGTGTTGGACCATTTGAGCTCCGAGTTGAGCTCTGAATGGAGCACTTGAGAAACTCGCTTGAGAAAACAGTTTCCAACTTACTTTTAATATTCGTCGATCCTCTTGACTTGGTTGATGCCAAGGTAACTTATAGGTCTCAGACTCTCCCAAAGGTTTGATGTAGCCTTGCTGTTCCGTCTCAAATCCTCGGAATTCTACGTTCCCTTTCCTGATGGTTAATGTTCTACATTTCTTAAGCCCAAAGGTCATCATGATAACTGTCGTAAAGATCTCCACCAGCGTAACAAGTTCCTGCAATTTCTCAGACAAAGAAGAGTAAAGTATTATTACTTACTTTTTTGCTTTTTACTTTATGTTTTTTTTAATTTAAGGCGCGTCAACATATATAGTCATTGGCGCCCGGAGCATTCTCAGTGAACTGTCAACCTCAGGACAGTGTTCTCTTGTTACAAACAACACTGTCCATCACCGGATAGTGAGCTGTAGAGGCTCCTAGGAAGAAACTCCTAGAAAGAGGCTCCTAGTAAGGGTATAGCACAGCTGGACTCGAACCCGAGTCCTCCGCGTAGGAGCCCAGTACGCTCACCACTATTCCCTTCCCTCCTTGTTATTACTAATATTATTATTATTTTCAGAGACATTTTCCGTGGTAGCCTGCTTCATTTTGTGTCATCGCGAGGGTTGTTCGGGCGTTCGCCCATCTTCCGATGCTTTTGTTTTTCCGACAGTGTGACAACACAGACTTGCACAGAGCAACTTGTGCTCTGGGTGCTCTGTGAAGTCTGTGTTGTCACACTGGGTCGGAAAAGCATCCTGAAGATGGGCAACGCCCCGCAACCGGTCGATACCACAAAATGAAGCATGGCTACCACGGAAAATGTCCCTGATGGCTTTAAGCTCTGCGGAACCAACCACCACAACAATTATTATTATTATTATTATTAATTATTAATAAGTATTATAATATTTATATTATTAATATTAGTAGTAATAGAATTAACGTTGAGCCTTTATGGTACAAGTATACTAAATGATATTATTTTTTTCAACGTAAAATAAAGTTAAAAGGACTTTGACAAAAAATCTAAATTAGTTTACAAAGAATTTTTCTGCCAAAAATTTCTCCTGGATATGGACCACTGAAAGGTTACAATAACATACTGATATGATGTTACTTTGTCAAAATATTATTTAATGTGCATTTATATGATTAATGATGAGAACATTGCTATATATACTAAGTTTTATTTCTTTTAGTAGAACAAGTAACTCTTTCATTTGACAATTACTCACAAAGTAAAGCATATCAACAATAATGCTAGATTTCTTTTATAGGTATTGTACCACTACTTGTATCCCGGACCCCTTAATGTTTTCAGTGGGCTGCCGGCCTCCAGCACGTTTCTCATTGTCCCACACTGCCCAAATCAAGTGTGCGAATATTTACAACCAATTTTGGCAAAATAAAATATATAAATTACTGAGAGCCTTACAGTTTAAAGAGATACCATTATTTGCAATATATTATTATATTTTATTATTCAATTTTGATTTTATAAATATGGATTTTAATATTACATTTTATAATATAAATACATGATGCATAATATTTATAAATATATAAGAGACGAAAGAATGTGTATACAAATTATTCTATTGTTTAGTTTAATACTGTTTAGATTAACATACTGTTTTGTTCTCAAGTTTCCATGTCCACACACTAGGTTACCACATCATACAGCCGAAACTTGTTGACTAGAATTTATTTGAAAGCAAGCAACCACAACTTTATGATCAAAGTTCTAACTTATTTTTCTAAAAAAAGTTATGGCTTTAACCATAACTTTACCAAGAACTTTATTCTACAGAGAAGAAGTTTCATAATCATACTTTTGGAACTTACAGGCCTAAATTTTCAAGGCATGGCATTTTATGTCTATCTAGTTAGTTCTTTAAGAAAATTGATTATAAAGAAAATTATTTTTTTATTACTATTTAGGGGAATAAAAAAATGACCAGGACCAATAGATAAACATAAGATTTAAAATGTACTGAATAAACTGATGTAAGCTCTAGAAATGCAGTCCGCAAGTGTACGAATGTATAATGTGATATACGTTAGAGAAGTTTAAAATATGTATACTTAATGATATGGTAAACTTCTAGAAGCAAAGTTTAATATAATGGTTTATATAAAACTTTGTAATTTTCAATTACTTTTTTAGAACTTGTTTAGAAAGTCAACCATAATTCATTAACCTAACTTCATTTTACAATAAAAGTTACATTAATGCACATATATTGTGCGCCAAGGACTTGTTATTAAAATATCATTAAGACATCAATTACTTCATGCGAAACTCATGGTAGGATATAGAAATTGGAGGCACTGCATATAAATTTTAATAAAAGTCTACATGGCAAAGAAGATATCAATGTGGATAACAAACCAAAAGCTGATCCTGGATTGCACGGTCTCTGATATTAAAGCTGTTGGGGTGTAGTGGAAGAAGCAAATAGAAAAATAGAAATAATTTTGGAAAATATGTTAGTGATTTTTAACTTAAAATAAAATGTATTTTAGTGCAGTGAACTGAACTTAGAAAATGTTTAGGAACTATTGAACTAAGGTCAGTGTTATCCCCAGACAAAAAGGCAGGTAAAAAGAGACCGATAGAGAGACTTTCTAAAACTCCCTGTAATAGGATTCAAAGAGAGGTAGCAGAGAAAGAGAGGCAAAATGACAGGACCACTCTCTCAGACTATAGTGGGAGAAACTACATAAATACAGCGACGGGAGATAGATATTCAACACAGTTCATACAGCTGAGGTCACTCGCCAGTCACAACGTGTCTTGCCCTTTACTACTCTATCATACTCTACCATTGTAAGAGTAAAGTCCAGGCTGTCAGTGTCAGTCACATCTCATATTATACAGTGTTAGCCATATTTTGCCTTTTTTTTCTCTGCTACGGATCCTCTCTTTGGTCCTATTACACTTTCTATAGACATACCAGCAGTCTGAATCAGTATTATTTCAACACTCAACGGAGTATCACTCCATAAATCGTTTTACAATAGTCAGTGTGCCAACATTTGAGTCTAAATCAATCTAGCTAAATATTTAAGTGCAAGAGTTTTGTGTATTTGTAAGCTTCAATGATATCCCTACACAAAGGACTCCGGTACAATACCGTTAGACTGACCTTTCCAAAATACTCCCTCCGGTCAGAGGAGCATTATTTGAGAGTGTATTTCAAAGCATTCAATGATTAACAGTCCATTATGCGTCTTACAACAGTCTATTCCAAAATATTCGACGAGAATCATTCGTGTCCAGGAGTCACTCTTCTAACTAAAGTGCCAGTTATAAGTGTTAAACATTTGTAAGTTTAAAATCTATCTAGCTAAGGAATAAATGCAAGAGTTTCTGTATATTATAAATTATTTCATTTATACAATTAACTTGTAAATGTTATTCACAATATTCAATAATTCAAATATATTCAAATTATTTATTGTAAGCAGTGGTGACATATTACTTATTTCTTCATACTTCTCCATTCTCTAAAACATATTCACACATTAGCCCTTTCAAATACCGCTCGTACTAGAACAGACACACATACTGCACATTACAGGCGTTAATGTTGCTTAGCACTCCATGCCAGGCATTAAATTGATTGCATTGTAATCTAGTAGACAGTGTCAATGACACTGTACAGACCTCCATAACACTTGAATACTGACATACCGATTACTTAGAATCCTCAAATCAATTATTTTTAGAAATATATTTCAAATATAACTGATACATTTAGATCTGTACAGTTGTCATTTCAGTTTAAAGAAAATCGTTCAAATCGTACAAAAACTATTCAGTAAAGTGGCAGTGCCGGATAATCGATATTCTTCAAATTTGCAATTATAGCAATGCTTCTAATAATATTATGTAGATGGCAGAACCATATACTGTACTTTCAAAGGAAAGCTTAACATACCTGAGAACCCTCCAAAAAATCCATTGTTCAAAAAAAAGGTTTCAAATATTAAATTTAAATGTTTAATAAAATATTTAAGTGTTTAATACAAATAATATTAAATAATTATAATTAATAATTAAATAATTTAATATGAAAATAAAAATATTTAATACCCAAAATTTAATACCGATTAAATATGGGTAAATGTTAAACGAAGAATGAAGTTTAAGGAAAAAGAAAGGAGGAGCCGCTTTCGAGAAAATGGCAAACTATTAAAAAATAAGAAAGCATTTAGCACAAACGCACTTCACACTCTGAGAACGAAACTTTCATATAAGATATGATGGTGATAGCTACAATGAAATACAAGGTATGAGCTTCCCGTGATTTTTAATTTCTCTATTAAGAGGAAGTATTGTAATCATAAACAATTTTCGATATCGAATTTTCACCGGAAATATCCATTTTGAGGTCCCCTGAGTCAAACAAAGTGGTTTTTAGCAATTGGTCTGTAATGTGTGAATGTGTGGGTAGGACAACATATCTCAAAAACAAAAATATCGTAAAATGTTCAAACTTAATACGATTTCGCTAAGTGCTACAAAAAGATCTGAGAATAAGATTTTCGTAAAAATTGTTCAATCGAAACTACCACTTTTTCAGTTTTTTGCGATTTTCTTGAAAACAGATCGATTTTTTTTTAAACGGCTACACATTAATCTTTTCTTAATCACTACACATAGATTGTTGCGCTGCGACCTGAAAGAACTATTGTGCCCCCCCGAAACCTTCTCAGTGCACTGCCGGCCCTAAAGCAGTGTTCTCTGGCTTCTGCCAAAACTGCCCATCACCTGACGACAGTGAGTTGCAGAGGCTCCTAGGAAGAGAAAATCTAAGGGCAGCATGCTGCATTCGAAACAGGGACCTCCGCACTGCAAGCCCTGTGCGTTACCACTAAACTAATCCCTTCCTTCTCCCTTGGCATAGGCCAATTAACTAGGGACGGAGGCCCTAGATTGTGTACTGTGTTTGTCCTATCTGTAAAGGATAGAGTTACGTAGTTTAAGTGTATTGTGTACTGTTCTGACAAAGTGCAAGAAGTACTTACTGGAGCTACGGTAACCCGTGGGGTCGCTACTCTCAAAGTAACTGCATGCAACAGATACCCCTTGCGGGCAACTCCACATACAAAGAGCTACAACTTTTACTTAAACTTTTCTACGGGAAAATTAAGGAAACTTTTGGAGAAGGAGTGGGGTTAGATTTTCCTTTAAAGTGCTATTTCAATTTATTACACAAGTCTATCATCTAAAGAATATTGATTAGAATTATATATGTTGTTGAAATTAGTTTGAAGAAAACAGATGGACGCAAATGAGTTGTAATGGAAGAAAAAAATAAAAGAAAATAATAGTTTTGAAAAATAGTTTAGAATATTTCATAGTATCAAAAATAGTATTTTGTTAATATTTTAAATGTATCTTAGTGCAATGAAAAGAGCCAGATACTGTAATTTGGGGTCATTGCTATTAGGAAAACAAAGGCACAAAAACCAGTTAAGCCAACTCTTTTGTAAAAAAAAATCCCCCGCTAGGGAGAGCATTCCTTAGAACAATATGCCTTCTGCCTTCAAACAAGAAGAGTCTGCATTCTGCTTCCAAAGCCAGAACACTTGCTTCAGGAATCGCTCTCTTAAACTCAGTGCCAGTGATAGAGATTTGATTTTATTTTAGATAAACATCTGATGTATTGCGATATAGTTGTGATATTGTAAATTACTTAGATTTGCTTAGAGAATAATATATTTATTTTAAAAACAGTGGTACTCTCTTGTTTATTTCTAATACTTCTCTCTTAAACATATATAGATACAAGCACTTTTATAAACCGCTCGTGCTACACCAACTACTACTACAACAAACATACAACATCCACACAAATAACATTTCAAGTTCTTACTGAAAAGTATTTTTCGGTTTTCTGCTATTTTCTCTAAAACGGCTTCAACGATTTTCTTTAAACTAACAATGTGAACTGCACATACAAAGAGCTACAACGTTTATTTGAAACATTTCTCCTGGTAAAGTTATTTAAGGAAACTTTTGGTGGAGAGATAGTGCTCTCTCAGTTGGTTACACAATTTTACCATATGAACAAAATTAATTAGAACTCACCAGAATTCCGAGTTTCAAGAAAATTAGTAAACCGGAAGTGCATGTTTATTGAACAGTTTTTCCAGTTTTTGCGATTTTCTATATAAAAACACTGATGAATTTCATTAAATTTGGTATACTAGCTATAAAATTTGTCAACGACAATTTTGTAAACTGCATAAAAGAAAGTTGTATGAGTATTTCATACCAGATATTTCGTATTTGAAATATACTGTTCACAAATATTTATACCAAAAAACACAATTCCCTAAAAACATTTTCTTTCGTTTATGTAGAAGGCTTCAAAACATTTATTTTCATTGAGCCAATTTTGGGAATTTGACGATAGCAATATTTTTTCTTACCAGTTGTAAGAGAAAGTAAAAAAAATTCTAAAAATAAACATGAAAATATTATAATAGATGGAGACCAAGCTTTAAAGACGAGATTAAGACCAGAAAGATGAGGGTGTGGAACATAAGAGCATTGCAATTAAAGGCAACAATGTAAAACCTAATACACAAAGCACGGAAACATATATTTACTAACTCCCAGTGGAATTCGTGGAATTATAATTTATGTTTAAATTAATTGCTAGGTGGATTTCAATTTGTCTAAAAGGTACTCAAAATTATTGCCCCAAATAAATTGGATATTTTAATATGACACAGTACATAGGGAAGGATGTAATGTAAATAATAAACACCTAAACAATTCGAGTGATCATGTGTTGGAACCCTAACATAGGTATAGTAAATAAAATACTCTGTATATTCTGCACATTGTAAGATTCACCTCAAAATGGTTTAATAATACAAACAAGTGCATTGCACTAATTGTTGGATGGATAAAAATTTAATAGCATAATTCTTTGTAAATAATAGCATAAATCAAACTTTATTTGCTATAAGATTACACAAATGAGCCTGTTAAGCAAGTGAATTGGCTTTTCAAGCTGACATACACTGAATAAATACAATCGAATTCTAACTGCATTCCAAAAATTATAACTAATTAACTAAAATAAATTCCTTGTAACAAATTACACTAATTACAATTACAGAAATTACAATAATAGTGAATAAAAATTTAGTTGATCCAAATAATTGAAGAAAAGAAAAAATGAAAATTGTGTAAATAATGAAGAGGAAACAAAAAGCAAAACAAAAAATGAAACTTACTTCTAAATAAATAGAATTATTACTACAAGAGAAATTCACTCTAAAATAAGAGATAATACTGGTGGACCGAAGAGATCGCGCAGTTACCCGTGAAACTCTTAGGCTCCGACGATTGTCTATGCGAGCGCGTGCAAACAATCGAGCTGACGCTGAGATCAGAGCGGAAGAACGGCGGATGGCAAAGAAGAGGCTTCGACAAGCAATTAAAAACAGCCAGGCGGCATGCTGGCACAAACTGTGTGACGAAGTAGAGCAAGACCCCTGGGGACGAGGCTACAAAGTCGTAATGAAAAAATTTGGCCTGCTTCCCCCAGTAAACGGATTAAGCGCTGAAGAAATGAGCCGGATTATAGATGGGCTGTTTCCTGTACATGAGGAACGAGAGGCAGATGCCCAGCGGGAGTCGGGAGAGATCCCGTTGTTCACGCGGGACGAGTAATGGCTGCCCGCAGCCTGCGGAACCGTAGACCCACAGGTCCAGATGGTATACCTGCTGAAGTATTAAAGGCACTGGCTGATGAATGCCCAGATTTTCTCCTCGCTGTGTACAATAATTGCTTGAGGCAGGAGTCTTTAGTATACGTTGGAAGTTGGCAAGGCTTGTACTAATTGATAAATGCAAGGGGGATAGGACGTCCCCTTCGTCTTTCAGGCCTTTGTGCATGCTGGACACGGCAGGTAAACTGCTCGAGAAGCTCATCCAGCCGCGGCTGCATAGGGCCATCCAGATTGCCGGAGACCTCTCGCCTAGGCAATATGGCTTTCGGCGAGGACATAGCACTGTGGATGCTATTACGGAGGTAGTGGGGGCACTGGAAAGAGCAGAGGCCGGTAACCACCATTCGTGGGATATCGTACTCATGGTCGCCCTCGATATCCGAAATGCTTTTAATTCTGCGAGGTGGACAGACTTCCTAACGGCGCTTCAGGATACTTTTAATGTCCCTGAATACCTGATGAGGATAATGAGAAGCTATCTCAGCGACCGCAGACTTCTTTACAGCGATTCGCAGGGGCAGCAGATTAGGAGACTCACAGCAGGAGCAGCGCAAGGTTCAGTACTTGGACCGGACCTGTGGAACATATCCTATGATCGCCTCCTGAAAGTGGAAATGCCAGAAGGAGCGTACCTTGTGTGCTATGCTGACGTTGTCGCGGCTGTAATCACAGCTAGAACTTATGAGGCAGTCCAGATGAACCTTAACATGGCCATGCGACGGGTACTGAGAGAAATGGGAAGCATGGGACTTACTCTTGCGACCCAAAAAACAGAAATATAGCACTCAGCCACAAGCGGATACCAAAAGAGGTCCCAATTATGGTGGGTGAGGTGGAGATCCGTACAAAGCCGGCAGTCCGATATCTGGGGGTCATGTTAGACACTAAGTTAAGTTTCTGGCCCCACATAGCTCATATAGCAGACAAGGCGGCGGCCATGACAAGCAGATTGGCGAGGCTCATGGCGAACACGTATGGCCCAAAACAGAACAAGCGAAAGCTACTGATGGCAGCGGTGAATTCGGTACAGCTGTATGGAGCGGAAGTATGGGGTGAAGCACTTCGCTTCGCGAAGTATAGAAACCGAATTGCAGGAGTGCAGCGCAGAGGCGCTTTGCGAGTGGCGTGCGCCTACCGCACGGTGTCTGAACCAGCGGTTATGGTAGTCGCGGCACCATTCCAATCGACCTACTGGCAGCTGAGCGTAGGCGCCTGTACTTACGGAAAGCGGAGGACTTGCCAAAGGCCAGGAAAAGGCGCGAAGAACGTGCCCGGACGATAGATGCTTGGCAGGAGCGCTGGGATGCAGATGAGCGGGGACGCTGGACAGCGAGGCTGATCCCAAATATCGAACCGTGGGTCGAGAGGCAACATGGGGAGGGAAACTATTACCTCACCCAGTTCCTGACGGGGCATGGGTACTTCCGAAAATATCTCCATAGGATCGGAAAGACAGAAGACCCTCAATGTACCCACTGCGAGGAATGTGTGGAGGAGGATGCCTACCATGTCTTTTTTGCCTGTAGCCGGTGGGGGGCGGAAAGAAGACGAGCGGCCGAAGTAATAGGCGATTTTAGCCCGGAGGACGTCACTCAAAGAATGCTCCGCGAGGAGAGTGGATGGGCAGCAGTGGCTGTGTTTGTTGAGGACGTCCTGAGGAAGAAAAAGTACGTGGAGAGCACACACCCTCACCAGCAAGTGTCCCGTGCCACTTGAGAGGGAGAAATAAAAGTTCTGGCCTAGAGATGTGGAAGCCCTAAAGGGCTAATAGCGAAGGCCTTCCACGAAGTAATGTGGTAAACGGTTCCGTGGAAGGTTTAGCTAGGAGACGGGGAGGTTTTTCAGTGGATGTGCGTCCCCAGGATGGGCCAACCTGGTATCCACTGGATTTTACTCGCCGGGGAAAAAAAAAAAAAAAAAAAAAAATAAGAGATAGAGAGCAGTATATAAGTTATGAAATGGAACTTAATAATGATATCAAAAATAAAAAAATAATAAATTTTAAACAAAGAAAATTCATAATAGTATAAACTATATATAATGATTAATTAATTCGAGCTCGAATATATTCGATAACTAGATGAGGTAGTTAAAAAAAAGAAAAAAAAATTTTGCTATCATTAGCTACAGCTTACTACAAATAGAAATATAAGATAAACTGACAAAAAGTACAAAAATAGAAATAATATTTTACAGTTACCTTTGATATTACAAATTTAAAATAAATTCTCCCAATCTCAATGCCTTGGAAATATAAAATTTTGCAATATAATTCTTTGTAATAATCTGTGCAACAGATCTAAGTTAAATCTTGTTAATGGAATATTAACGCTTATAACCAATATAATAATATAAAGGTTAAATCAAACTCACAACAATCAATATTGTATTAAAATGGAAAAAAACTTAATTACCCTGTTGTGATTTTACAAATTGTTATTGCAAAATATTCAAATTTTTCACATTCAAAAATCCCAAAATTTCAGCCGGATTTGTGAACAAAATTTATAAAAATATTTCTTCATAAATATAAATTTTGGAATTACAAAAAAAACAAAAAAATTAGAAAGGGAAGACGCTAATTTATAAGCAATATTTTTTTTTTAATGCTAAAGCACATTAATATTTTATTTTGCTTTCTACATAAAACAAATATTAAATGAAATAATAAATAATAAAAAAATTCTGAAATTTCTACCGTCATTGGTGGAGAGGAATTGTCTGTTTAAAAATGTGAAGCATAGCTCTCTTTAAAATGTAAAATTTTAAAGAAAATGTCTGTGATGAAAATTTTAAAAATTTGCTTTGGAATTATTTCCAAGATTGGCTGTAATGCTACCATTGTTTTTTGTTTTTAAATCCTGAAAGTAACCGCCATTTTCTTCAATGAGTGTTTCTTTAAAAGCTTCATTCTCTCAAATTATTATGTCTATCGTTCAAATTTAAAAGAAATTTAAAATAATGTAAACTAAAAGAAAAGCCCTCGCACACGGGTTCTAAAGGCTCGCCTTTGGAACAAAAAGTTGAGCCCCGTTAGAGCAAATGACAATTTTGAACCAGTACCATGAAAAAAAGTGAGGAACTAGTGTTAGTAGCGAACTTAGGTGGCGAAGGCAACAGTTAAAATGGCGGAATTAACTGGCGGATTGTTTACAAACACACCCCCGCAAATAAAAATTGCCGACTGGCAAGACTTGGCCCTCTTCATGAGCTGTTTGCGCCAAAAGTTTATTTAATAAAAAAAAAACGCGTACTCTTTAGGGAATCTTTGCTTATCTCTAACTATCGATCACATTGGGACAAAGTTAAAAAAAAAAAAAAAAAAAAGCTGAGATTGCAGAAGTAAAGAAATTCAAATTCACTCTTGAAATATAACTTAAATAAGGTTTTTTTTAATCATTTATTAAATTTTGATGAAATCTATATAGCAAAATTTATATAATCCTAGAAAATTGGTGAAGAAGAAAACCGGATACTTTTAGAAATCATAAACGATGGGCAAGATTAGATCAATGATGGCACGCTGGTTTGGAACACTGAAGCCTTGATTTCTTGTCCATGTAATTCTGTCTTTACATTTTCTCAGACAAAAAAAAAACACTACACCAAATTTTTAGCGAAGGGAATTAGGTTGTAATATTAGGAAAGTTAATGTCAACAAAATTATATTTATGAGGTTGGAGTAACAAAGAGTGTTTAATTATTACAAATGATCGCTTTAGACTTTTGCGAACTAAGCTCGCGATTGAGTGGTAGGAGACATCGTATTAAAAAAGTGATTATTCTTTTTCTATTGAGTATATTGAATCAATCATAAATTATATTTATAACTACACACTTTTTTTAGGGTATAGAAAATCTGAATTGGCTGTTACTCTTGCAATATCTTTGCAAACTCTTAAAACTTCTCATATATGTGAACCTTTGCTGTGATCTTAATTATGACATAATAAAACTAGAGATTACTAGATCAGAACTGATCCATATCATTGTAGGTAAAAATAGGAAACAGATATAGATAGCGTACTCAGTTGCGAATACTAGATGGAAGATAGGAATTCTTCTCAAAAAATTTTAACCTACTTTGCGGCACTGTCTTAGTTTGATTTAGCTAATATTCAAGTAAAGATGAAATTACTTCTTGCTCGGAGATATTTCTTTTGTCAGATCATGTTTCCACAGTACTTTCCCTGTGAACATTATTTTTAATAAACTAAAAAAAATTGTTTCTCAAATGGGATTGTTGACTCAGGGGTACCTGTAGAGGCAAGGCCAAGAACAGGATAGCATCTGCAGATTCCATGAGGAGATGGACGAGACTCCAATACAACCCCTAACGAACAGGATGTTATCATCCAAGAGAAGATTTTGAAGCCAGGGTCGAAGGAACATATATACCCTCCCTAGAACCTTCCGAGATCCTGAGATTCCTCAGAAATCTTAACTGGGAGGTATGCTATCGGCGAGAAGTCTCATTGATGGCACCAAAAAAAAAAAAAAACATATGTGGTTTTAAAACTCTGATCTGTGAACTGCAAAAAAAAATCGTAAAAATTTTACGGCAATAGTAAAAACTATAAACACATATGGCTCAATTTCTACCAACAATTACAAACAAAAATTACAACGAAAATGCGAAAGCAAACTTTACAAGAATCTCAATCCAGGTAAGAAATGTTTCGAGATGTAATAGATATAATAAATTTGTAATTAAAAGTAAATTATATAATTAACTCAAGTTAATTCAATAAGGCAGATTAAATTATAATCATAATTATGGGCTTTCATTTTTCGCAATTAAGCCAAATTGGTATATTAAGAAAACTTTATGGTACTCCTTAGATTCTAATAGAGGGGAAGAAATTTCCTTGAAGTGCGCACTAATGAAGACATATAGTTTTAATATTTGGTACTCTAGTCACGAAATGCTAAGCAAAGTCCAAAGCAAACTGTATCAGTAATGGTTAAGTAGGAGATGGGGGGTAAAGCGGTGAAGGGTCAATTGCTGACGTTCCGCGTACTATTTGCTGACCTAATTTTTTTTTTAAGATTACAGCAAAACATTTCTTCACTACATGTAACTAGATATTTTACTTGTAGTATTATAACTTAATTTTGTTTTTTTCAACACGATTTAATAGTCGCTGAATCCCAAGAAATTATTACACGATGTCTGAACAGTGTTCAATTAGTTCCTAGAATATTTGAGAAATAGAGTATTTGAATTATCGATAATAAGACTTCTGTTTCAGCCAAACTAGCCAATTACTTCTATTCAGCTTCTACTGGCCAATTTATAGGCTTAAACTTCACAATTCCTATTTACTGCAATTTTCTTCAAGGATGACCTTATATATCCTATACTATGCTGCCGCAGAACATGAAACAAAGGTATTTGTAAATATCATTAAGAAAAATGATTATTTTTTGTTTTGTTTTTAAGAAGCCTTCTGGAGGGATTTACATCAATGGCACAGTTCTAAACATATTTAGACAAAATATTGACTTTGGAAATATATTTCTGCAAGCGAAGCGTGGCAATATATAAAAAGAATATTTCTTTTTTGCCACATTGAAATTTGGAAAATGATGACACAGAGAAAAAAACATATATCTGAAGGATTTAAAGTAAAAGAAATGGTCTATCACAAAAGCAGTCAAGAAAATCTCTTTTCAGAAAAATATTGGATTGATCCTAACACAGAAGAAAAAGAAAAAGGACCAAAGTGTGTTGCTTACGGTTTGAAGACATCTAAAGACATCTGAGAAATTACGTTGAGGAACGGGAAATTTTAAAAAAACTGCAATATTTGTCTTGACTTCTTCATTAAAATCAAACTCGAGAACTCTATAAAAATAATGATTTCTTTAATCTCTTATAGAACATAAATGAAAATAAATTTGTCCAACCAGAACGACTGAAATTTGTCCAAGCATAGTAAAAACGACTGAAACGAATATCCTCTGAAAAGTTGTAATGACTCAAGCAAATTTCTGAGCAATGCTTCTAATGTGTATTAATATGATATGACTGGTACCACTCAATTGATTGAATTGAAACACTATTTAGAGAAAAGCTTAACATTTTTTGTTTGTTTTAGTGGTAACGTGCACTGCGATCAAAAGAGATCTAATATGCCAAAAGCTTAACGTTACTTTTCCCCAGAACCCCGCCAAAATTCAATTTTACCCGGGAAAATGTTAAAATAAAATTGATAGATATTTATGTATGGAAGATAGTTTACGAAAATTAAAAGAAAATCGTTGGAGTCATTTTTGAGAAAATCGTAAAGTTCGTTTTTGAGAAAATCGTAAAGTTCGTTTTTGAGCATTCAGTAAAGTTGTACTTCCGGTTTTGATGGATTCTGTATGTAATGTTCGTGTCAGATCCAATTGTTGGAGGAATATCAAGTTTGAGTTTCTAACGACTTTCTTTATTGAGATACTTTGTACAGACGACATTCACTAATAACATTTTTTCACACTCAGGGGACCTCAAAACATGGGGTTCTTTACTTTTACATACCTATATTTGCTGACACTGAATTTGATCTTATAGACATTTTTTTTTAATTGCTACGGCAACATTCTCTGAAATTTCTCTTAAAACAGCGAATATAGCTAACTCCACTTACTATAAGTGACGGTACTAGATTGGTAGATTTAGAGAGCGGTGGATTTGCATGTTATTCAAGTTTTCCAGCTGTTCCGCTGAATCTCCTAGTAGTTTATTATTCCATACCGTTGGGAACCTGGGGCCACTTATAGAGTACATTTCTCAAAATATTTAACACAACAAAAAATGTTGAAATATGCTTATTTAAATAATTTTTTTTTGTTTCCAAAACACAACAGTGTGCCATTTTGTCTTAAAAAAAATCTGGTATGAAACACATGTATTTCTCTAATTATTGCGATTTGACAATTAACTTTAAAATTGGACATTTTAAACAGATGGCCACACATAAGTACAGAATGGAAGGATACAAGTGTATTAGTTAGTACAGATAGCAGGTCGAAATTTAATGTATTTAAATTGAAATCAAAAAGAGAGCGCGTGGCAATATATAAAAAGAATATTTCTTTTTTTCCCACATTGAAATTTGGAAAATGATGACACAGAGAAAACATATATCTGAAGGATTTCTAGTAAAAGAAATGGTCTATGACAAAAGCAGTCAAGAAAATCTCTTTTCAGACAAATATGGATTGAGAATCCTAAGACAGACGGAAGAGAGATAGGACCAAAGTGGTCATATCTTTGTGATGTGATAGCGATAGCAA
This sequence comes from Triatoma infestans, assembly GCA_011037195.1. Lineage (NCBI taxonomy): Eukaryota > Metazoa > Arthropoda > Insecta > Hemiptera > Reduviidae > Triatoma > Triatoma infestans. The sequence goes on along the minus strand of JAAEAF010001199.1, from coordinate 140,063 downwards.
GAAAAAAAAAGAAGAGATAATGGAGAAGGGCAAGGGTGGTGTTCATCCCGAAAGCAGGGAATAAGGACTCCACCCTGCCCAAATCCTTTAGGCCTATCTGCCTTACGTCCTTTTTTCTTAAGGCAATGGAGAAGGCCTTGGATAGTTATATAAGAACGGAGATTCTGGAGAGGGTGCCTTTGCACCCGCGACAGCATGCATACCGAGCGGGAAGATCAACGGATACCGCTCTGTATGAGCTGACGAGTGCTATCCAGAAATCTCTAGATGTCAAGGAGACGGCCATCTGTGTCTTTCTTGACATAGCAGGGGCCTTTGACAACACCTCCCATGAGGCCGTCAGTAGGGCCCTAATTAAAAGGGGGGTTGACGGCACCATGGTGAGGTGGGTGAATGAGATGTTGTCCACACGAACAGTGGAGACGATGGTGGGCCAAGAAACCATTAGGGTCAGTACGACCAGGGGTTGTCCTCAAGGGGGTGTTTTGTCACCCCTAATATGGAGTTTGGTAGTAGACGAACTCCTCTGCAAACTGGCGGATCTCGACATCTCCTGTCAGGGGTATGCCGATGATATCGTCATAATTGCCAGGGGTAAGTTCGAGGATACCCTCTGTGAAATACTACAGAGGGGTCTTGACATCACTAATAGATGGTGCCTTTCTGTGGGGTTGGGTATTAACCCAGCGAAAACCACGGTAGTTCCTTTTACAAGGCGCAGGGCTCTTCCACATCTGAAAAGTATCCAGTTAGCTGGAGTTGATCTAGAGTGGAAGAAGGAGGTCAAATATCTTGGGGTAACTCTGGATAGTAAGCTTCTGTGGAATAGGCATGTTGAAATAACTGCCAGTAAAGTTACTCGCGCTCTCATGGTGTGCAGGAGGGTGGCGGGCAAGTCCTGGGGATGCCCTCCTCGAATTCTTATTTGGATGTACACTATGATGGTGAGACCTATTATCACCTATGGCGCAGTAGCGTGGTACAGCAGAGCAAAGCTCGAGAAGGTCAAGAAGACTCTTGACAAAGTACAGCGCCTTGCGTGCCTATGCACGACGGGAGCTATGAGGACGTGCCCTACAGCCGGGATTGAGGTTATTCTCAATCTCACACCGCTCCACCTAGTGGTGGAGCGAGCGGCGAAGGGAGCCCTCCTCAGAATCTCTAGGGAGGGCATGGGGGGATGTGGGCTGGGGGTGGGAGGCGAATGCCCCCTTCTGCAGGCTCCCTCCCCTGGGACTTTCCTAGAGATAGCATGACTAAGAAATATAGCTTCGTTAGGAATTTTTCTACGAAGCTAAGTACGAAAGGAGAGTGGAGCGATGGATCCGCCCTGGACAGTATTAGCAAGCATGCCATTAAGTGGTACACAGATGGGTCTAAGACCCTCGAAGGAACCGGGGCAGGGGTGTTTGGGCCTAGAATCAAACACTCAGAACCCATGGGTAAGTTTCCTAGCATCTTCCAGGCGGAAATATACGTTATTAGAAGGTGCGCTCAGTTGAACCTTGATCGGGGATATCGGAATGAGGAGATTGTTATCCTATCCGACAGTCAGGCGGCCATTAAAGCACTGAGCTCTTACGTACTCAGTTCTAAAATGGTATGGGATTGCCTAGGCAAACTTAATGAACTAGGCAGGAGCAATAAAGTTACCCTGCATTGGGTGCCGGGACATGTCGGCGTGGATGGTAATGAGGCAGGTGACGCCCTGGCAAAGGAAGGCGCTGTATCTCCTCTTATTGGGCCAGAGCCCTTTTGTGGAGTCAGTGACCAAGTATTTCTAGAAGAAATCAAGAAGGAGGAGGTGGCTAAAAGAGCTCGTCTCTGGAACACCATCCCGGGACTGAGGCAGGCCAAGGTCTGTCTGGGCGGTTATAACCAGGAAAGATCGAAAGCCTTCATCAGTCTGAGTAAGAATAGGATCCGTATTCTTACGGGATTCCTTACGGGGCATTGCAGACTCAGGGGGCACCTGAGAAAGCTTGGCCTAGTAGGTGACGGCATATGCAGATTCTGTGGAGAGGCGGAGGAAACTCCGATACACCTCCTCACGGACTGTGATGCCGTCATTCAAAGAAGATTTAGTAGTCTGGGCTGTTACCAGATAGGGGAGGAAGAAATACCTACCCTAGAACCTTCCAGGATCCTGAGATTTCTCAGGGAGTTAAACCTGGAGAGGATGCTATAGATGAGCTAGCTCATCTTAGGCACCAGGGGGGGTACAATAGATCAAGAATGGTCGCGGTACAGAACCCTGAGGAAAAAAAGAAAAAAAAAAGAGAACACTTCTTGGAAGCCAGCAATGCTCTGAGAAGGCTCCCGTGGGACACAATCAACATTTTTTTTGCCAGTTTGTCACATTTATTTTCCGGCAATATGTATTTCCAATGAAAACTCAATTCTGAATACTTGACACGATCGCAAAATACTTCCTCCTACTAGCAGTAAGAGTAAAGTGAAAAAGAAACGAAATTTTTGTAATTTTTTTAAATTACCTAAACAACAAATTACCAACCTAGAATAGGGTAAATTAAGAGAGAATTTGAAATGAATAATTTACTAACTTCTTTAGCAACTAATGAAGAAAACAAAAACAGCAATCAAAATATATATGTTTCATTAAAATAAATATCTTAAAAGTTTCCAGAAAAAATGTATATATATATACATATAAATGGCCACCTTAATTAGCTGAAAACTCCTACTACAACTTGTAAACAAACATGATTAATTTTTTAATTACGAAGGAATGAAAGAAAACTTTACCTTTCTTCTTTTTCAGTTTATTGACAAAGTTTCTACCATTCCATTAATACGGACTTCCATTTCGAAAAAAATAAGAAGTAATTCCCCAAGGTGTAAAAAAGGAATCCTGGAGAAATACAAAGAGAAAAAAACTCTTGTAAATTGTGATAAATATGGTGAAAGTTGCTAAGTGCCTAAGTAAGAACAATGGTTCCCATAGGAAACCAAAAAAAAAATCCTGGTGTCCTAGTGCAGAAAAAAGAGTTTAATTATCAAATATTCGGATGTAAATTACAAAATAGTTATTGGTTTCAAAGTTGACGGATATCTTCGAATGGCAGTTTATGACGGCTTTTTTTTAAAAAAAAATTCAATAAGCGCTAATATTTGAGAGTATTTTCGTGTTAAAACGTATAGCCAATAGAGAGTGTTTTTTTTAACACCTGAAAAATAAGAAGTAGAATAATGAGTTTGATTTAAAATACATAATTTGGCGCATCTTTTAATTCCATCTTCTAGTAGGTAATCAGTCCGCAGCGTTAATGTAGTGGCTAGAGCGCTCGCCTTTCGTGGTTCGACTCCCGTGAGGACAAAGTCGATGTAGACCCAGCATCTTGTAAAAAGTGGGATGCTTCAGTTAGTAGAGCCCTAATTAGCGAAGGTCGGAACTAAACGGCGTGGAAACTGCGGCGTGCTTACAACAATCCTCCCTTATATTCAAATCGCCATCTGGCAAGCCTTGGCCCTTCATGAGCTGTTGCGCCTTAGGGTTTAGTAGATAAAATCTGAAATAAAATAGTTTATGGTCAGGGTTATCAATTGTAAAATCTCCGCAACAACAATTTCTTTTGCTCTATTTGGTTCACTATTGAAGTTTCTACAGAAGTTTGGGAAACAAAACTTACGATTTTTAGGAAATTGTTATACCTTCTGAGCTGTCCAGTTAAAACAGATGTAAATACAGTATAAATCGTATATAACGACACCGGGAATAAGGAACAACCGTTTGTAACGTACAAAATCTCCGGTCCCGTGAAATGTCATAGTAGGAAATGCGTATGAATTCGTTTATAACGTACAACCGTTTATAATGTACAAATTGGTGTAAGGATCATATTCCAGGATTCTTTGAACTGTCTGCTATCTGTTATAGTGAAGAGGAAGTGAGTGTAAACATAGCTGCCAAATTAATTCTAGGAATGATTTCCCCACTTTCAAACTCTACAACTCTACAGTCTTGGAAAACATACACTTGATCCTCAGTTTGTTAACAAATGACAATGCCTCGTCAGTCATTTTCTATTAGGAAAAATTTGAAATAATTTGACGAATTGAATCGGGAGATTGAGCGAGTAGTATCGTGAGTGAAATGGGGACATCTCGTTCCACTATATCGGGAATTCTTATAAGCAAAGAGAAGATAATTGAACACAAGTGACATAAATTTAAAAAAATACGGGGCCTCTCAACACAATGATTTGGAACCGCACTTTTAAGTTGGTTCAAACAACAACGAGCGAACAACATACCCAATGGTCCTATCCTTTAGGCCAAACGAATGAACTAGTTTCTCTTTTAAAAACAGAAAATTTCACATGCAGCATGTTATGCGTACCAAGATTTCGTCTCGGTATGACATAGTCTTCGGAAAAATCTCAGGTGCGTCAGCTAGCGTTAAACAGAGTTTGACTGGAGACTGGCATGAAAATGTCTGCCTTGAAATTAAAGGAGGTTACATTGAACATCAAATTTTTAATGCGGAGAGTGGGCCTGTTTTACCGTCTGACTCCCGGCCACTCTCCGCAGTCTTTGGAAAATTGCGTAATTTTTAGTACAAATGACCCAAATATCAACGAGAACAAGCTTTGATGACTATCTTCAAGGCAATTGAAAAAAAAATGTACACTAGAAATAAGCAGGCCAAACGCCAAAAAAAGATAATGGATTACATACATGTGTATGTAAATAAATGCCTTTAACAAATTAGAATTTTGAATTTCCTCAGAAGGAAATAAATACTTGTCAGTAGTCAGCCAAGTTTCACTAAGACAAATAATATCTTTTTTTCAATAAAATTTCAATTTCATCATTCGACATATTTCTCAATGTATTTATACCATAAATATTCCAAAAACAAATGTCATAAGCTGCACTGAAGTCATTTGTTGCAGGTATCACATGTTTCTATCACCATAATACCACAGGTTGCTTCTCGTACAAATTTCTACTTTTGAAATTTGGTTTGAATCTTTTTTATTTATTTCATTGCATGTTTAACTTTATGAAGAATGATTATTTTATGTTTCATTAATATAATTATTATTGCAATTCATTGTTATTGTCATTATCTTTACTAAGACGGTTTCTATTTAATTTTGTAATTCATTTCTCATTTTTATAGTATTTCATTCTCCCTTTTCTCTCTCTACTTCTAATTACCTATTATGATTTGTGAAAAAGTTTTATTTCATTTTATTGTATTTACTTAATATTATTGTCGCTATTTATTTTAAATTCCAAGCATAATGTATTACCTATTTTGTACCAACTCACTTTGTACCAAACACATGTTTGAAACGAATAAAAATTTATTATTATTATTATTATTATTAATAATATAGAACATATATTAGTTTGTTATTTGTTTTTGAATTGGTTTATGCGATTTTCTTTAAACTTTCAACTGTCTACAAATTTTTTATTTTATTTTCAGTTTGTCGCGATTTTCTAGAAAACGGTTCCAACGATTTTCTTTAAATTTCGTACTCTATCTACACGGTGATGTGCAGTGTACTGAGAATATATTTATACAATATACGTTTAAAGTGTTGGCGGAATTCTAAATTTAAAGAAAATCGGTTAACCGGAAGTACGACTTCACAGTTTTTTTTTTAATTTATTTACAAGCTGTACATATATACATCATGTAAATGTGAATTTTGTGTCACAGACTGTGGTGCACTGAATCCCCTAGGACTGACCGCCACAATCAGAGAGGCATGTTGAGAGGAGACAACCAATGCTGGAACTCTCAGGGAATGAAAAGGGAGCTAGGTGTTTAGGAGGTCGCATGGCCATCGTCGTTTCAAGCGACGTGGAGGATTGTCAGGATGGGTGGAAGATGATGACAGGGCTTGTGCAGTGGGATTGGGATGAGTCTGTAGGTTATTGTGGAAATTAAGGAAGCATGTATGGATTAGCTAGAGGTCTTTATGGAGAGTTGAATTTGAGACATAATAGGGAGCGTTTACAATATGGCGAAGGACTTTAGATTTAAAGGATTGGATTTTCTGGATGTTGGATTGTTTTGCGGAGCCCCACAGTTTAGCTCTGTAGGTCCAGGTAGGCCTCAGCAATGTTTTGTATAAAGTCAGTTTGTTTTGTACGTTGATAGTTGATCTCTGCCCAAGCAGTCTTCGTAGTTGTCCATAACGTCTATTTAATTCTTGTCTTTTCAGTCTCGTATGAGGGTTCCACGTAAAGTCGACTGTCTAAATACAGTCCTACGTAGCGTACTTCCGTGGAAGTCGGTATTTCTTTATTGTTGATATGTACGAGAGGGCAAGTTGTCTTCGTAAAGTGAAAGTAATCGGCTGTCATTTATCTTCATTAAGACTTATTTTCCATTTTTTGTACCAAGAGGAGATGAGGTGAAGGTGTTCTTGGATATGTGAGGAAGTTTGAGCAGGATTAGGATTTGTAGATAATATTGTAGTATCATCTGCATAGGTTGTGATCAGGGTTTATGGATGTGTGGGAATATCAGCAGTTAATACCGTGTACAAGACAGGGTAAAGATGCTTCCTTAGTGAATGGGTTTGATGTCGGAGAACTCAATGCCGCACCTAACTCTGAAGTAGGTTTTTTGTTGAGTTTTTTTTGGTTATTTTCTCGAAGAGGCCTATAATGATTTCCTTTAAATTTCCAATATTTACTGCACAAATAAATCATTATCATTTTTATTTGCATCATTTTCCTGGAAAAAACTGAATTCACTGGGAATCTGTGGGGGAGACTTTTAGATTAACCTTTTAAGGCTGCCTTTAAAAGCTTTATTTGTTGAGAAAGAAGGCACTGCCAAGCTAGTTAGCCACAGGTATTCATGATTCCTCACAACTTTCTTTCTATGGCAAGTCCAAAGTCAACGTCTGTAAACATTACAAACTTTAAAGAATTTGCATCTATATATTGTTGTAATTTTAGTAATAGGAATCATTTGAGTGTTTCATACCAAACTACAGTATAAATCGGTTATAACGAACTTCAGGGGACTGTCAAATTTTGTTCGTTATAAGCGGTATTCACTATAACCAATTATCGTTTATAGCGAACAGTTCGTTATACCTGAACATCACATCCAATGCATACATATATGTGTATGTCCATAGTGAAGTTTTCATTATACGCAAGTAATTTAAAAATGATTTTTTTAAGGAAATAAATACTTGTCATATTTCTTCAAGACTATCATAATTATTTTGTTTCCGCAACGAAATCACATTTAAAACGAAGAGCTAGCGGAGGCCTTTTGATCTTTATAAGAAGGAAAATGGTCGCATCAGTTAAGCTGCTGGTGAGTGATAAGAATTGGATTTTCTTGAGAATCAAGATTGATGAAACTAACTTTATAATGGGGCTGGTCTATTTAACTCCAGGTAAGGATGGTGATATCTTACTCTCAGCCCTCACTTCGATTTTGCATGAGGTAATTTCCGAGTATGGCCAAGACAGCATAAACCAATTCAATAAGGACGCACTTCCGGTTGATGGATTTTCACCCGAAACCCTCGTGCCAGAGATACGGTGATAGCAATACAAATTTTGAGCTCTCTGCGAGTTTTTTTTTTTTTTTTTTTTTTTTTTTTTAGATATTTTGTTCACACAAAATAGTCATATACGTATCCAGAGACGATTCGGCTAAAAACATTATTTTTTGTTACTCAGGGGACCACAGATCTTGTACATCCATACAATTCCTAAAACTTGACAAGTTCGAAGTACTTACTCTTACCAGTAAAAACAAAAAAATCTTATGTGAAACACTCACACGACTTTCTCTTAATGCCATTGACAAAATAAGAAATTACTACATGTGTAGTTTGTCTTCTATGTTATATCAATGGTAGAATTTAAATTTAAACTTAATAAAACCACGTTTAGAGGAGGGATGCCTCTAAGCTTAACCTTACACGAAAATTCCCTTCAATGAACATTCTCAGTAAAAAGTTTTCGACAAAAAAAGTGATAGGCTTCTATATTTATAGTTAGTATTGCAAATTAAATGAAATCAATCGGTACTATTTATGGAAAAAATCCCAGAACTCTTAAAAAAACTGTTCATTAATAACGTATTTCCGGTCAACCGATTTTTTTTCCAAACTTGGAATTTTGGCAGCATATATATTTATGCCCAAAAGCACATACTCCCCCAAAAGCTTGGTTAAATATTTATCACCGGAGAAATGTTTCCAATAGAAGTTGAAGCTTTTAATATGTGTACTTAATATCTCAAGCTTAACAGAAATTTGTTGAGCCGTTTTTGAAAAAAAAAATATGAAAAAGTGAAAAATACATTCAGCAAAATTGTATTTCCGTTTGAAAGATTTTGGCAGGTAACTTCCTGTCAGACAGATCCTATAGTGATACCCAAAAGAATTCAAATTTCAACATTCTGTGACTTTTACGTTTTTGAGATATACTGATCACATACATTCAAAAAGCACACATAAGCACACACCAGAAAAAAAGAGAGAGACCATTAATAACCCACTTTTTTTGACTAAGGGAACTTCTGAAAATGAGTGTTTCCGTTGAAAACCCTACATATCGAAAATTTGACACGATTACAATACTTCATCTTATTAAGAATTAAGAATGCCTGCTAGAAAATAAAGAAGTCTCCTTTATTTGGATTCCCGGTCATGTGGGGATAAGAGATAACGAATCTGCCAACAAAGCTGCTAAAGAAGCGGCATCAGTGTCCTGTAGAGACGAACATGTCCTTTGCGGTCGATTGGAAAGCTTTTCTAAAAAAAAAAACTTTCCAACTGGGAAAAGGAATGGCAATCAGTGCAGCTGTCAAATAAACTTAGGAATATCAAGGGTACCACAAAGAAATGCTCAACCTCAAATCGAGAGTCTCGGCTAGAAGAAGTTGTCCTAGCGAGAATGAGACTTGGTACACCATGTTGACATACAGCCACATATTCGGAAGAGAACCTCAGCCGGTATGCAGCGCTTGCAATACGACATTAACGATCCCGCATATTCTTTTGGAATGTTCGAAATATGTAAACGCGCGAGGAAAGGTAATTTGCCGACCAGTCTTACAGATGTATTAGGAGACAATGAGGGCAATATCAATAAGACTTTCGAATATCTTAGGGAGGTTCATCTATTTCATTTGTTGTGAAACTAGCTATACATAAGTATGTGTTTAGTTGCTTGCTGGTGTCTTGTGTATAGGTATTTATTTTGTAAGTGATATAAGGGAGTAGAGGAACATGATTAGACCTAGATTGTGGGTTTGCTGTAGAAATTGTTAGACTGATGGGCATAGATATGCATCCCGGAAGAGTGCTTACAAATTAAAAACAGGTGCAAAGGACCATAGCTTTTGTGCACCTTAAAAAAATCCAGAAAAAAAAAAGAATTAAGAGAAGGTAAAAAAAAATTCTGGTGTGATAAACTCACACAACTTTCTCTTACTCCAGTTTTCAAAATTATGATTGACAAATTTTATAGTTAGTATATCAAATTTAATGAAATTCGTCGGAGTTTTTATGGAAATCGCAAAAACTGAAAAATACTTACTAGTAAAAACGCACTTCCGGTCATCCGATTTTTTTAAAACTCGGAATTTCAAGAACATATTTATTACTAATTAATATTACTTAGATGATAGAATTGTGTAATAAACTGAAATTGCACTTCAGTGGAAACTCTAAAACCTCTTTTAATAGATAACGCACTGTCAGATCCCATGGTAATACCTAAACGGAATATCAAGTTTGAACTTTCTACGGTCTTTCGTTTTTGAGCTATGCTGTTCACATACTTTCATACATATGTACATACATACATAGATAAAACACACACACACAAACCCACACAACACAAACCACACATACTCACAGACCATGTTCCAAAAGCCACTTTTTTAAACTCAGTAAACCTCACAACGGATATTTCCGGTGAAAACTCGATATCGAAAATTTGACACGATTACAATACTTCCTCTTACTAAGGAGTAAGAGAAAGTAAAAGGGAATAGACATAAAAAAAAAAACTCCCAATTTTATAGTATGGGTTCAACAAAAAATGACAAAGCAATTTACAAACAAACTGCCTGTCGGGGGATTCGATAATAACGCTATAAGATAAATTGGTACAATAAATAGAATTGTACCGAAGCATAATTTGTTGTGAATGTAGGTTGGAAACCCCGAAGAGTTAGCAAGGCCAGTTTAACCAGTTGGCTTGCGGTAGCTTTATGATGATGATAACTGGCCCTTTATATTGATGATTCTATTATGAGTATTTGCTAACAAAACAAAGAAAATTTATGACAATCGATATTTTAGATTGATTCTTTTAATTCTTTTTTTTTTATAAAAATTCTTTTATATTGACAAAAAAAAATTCGAATATATGAAAAAAATCTGGTGTGAAACACTCACAGAACTTTCTCTTACACCTGTTTTCAAAATCGTAATTGACAAATGTTACAGTTAGGGTACCAAATTTGATGAAATTCGTCGAAAATTGAAAAAAAACAGGTCAATAAATGCGCACTTCCGGCTTACTAATTTTCTTAAAACTTAGAATTTTGGCCATCTATTTATTTCTAATTAATTTTGTTTGGATGATAGAATTGCATGATCAACTATGATACTACTTTAGAGGAAGCTGCAACCCCACCCCTCCATTAAAGGTGGCCTTAAATGAATTTTCCCAGACAAATGTTTTTAAATAAAAGTTGTAGATCTTTGCATGTTTAGTTTTTATATAAGAAGTTTCAAGAAAATCGCGATAAAGTGAAAAAAATCAGTAAAGTGTTAAAACAAACGCACTTCCGGTCATCCGATCTTTTTCAAACTCGGAATTTCAACAACATATTTAATTCTAATTAACATAATTGTCTAATAAACTGAAATAGCAGTTTAGATGAAAACCTAACCCCACCCCTCTTCCAGAAGTGCCCTTAAATGAATTTTCCCGGAGAAATGTTACAAGTTTCAACTTTCTACAGTTTCTCGCTTTTGAGCTATGCTGTGTTCACCATACACATACACACACAGTCCATTTGCTAAAAACCAGTTTTTTGGACTCAGGGGACCTCAAAACGGATATTTCCGGTGAAAACACGATATCGGATATTTGACACGATTGCAATACTTCCTCTTACTAGGATATAAGAGAAAGTAAAAATAACTTTGATAAAACCGTCACACGACTTTCTCTTACCAATTTTTATACAATTATATTATATAAAATGAAAAATTTTATTTAAAGTTCAAATTCTACTCAGTTTTCTTAACATGAATTTTCCTTAATATTTTGTGGCGATGAGAGTGGGGGAGGAAGACTACCTGCCCTACGTTATAGTCCTGAAGCGTCAACCATATATAATGTAAAATTTAATGCCACAAATTCCGCAGGACTACCAAAATCCAAGCAAATCAACTGCTTCAATGGTAGAATTGTCCCCCTAAATACAGTTTTTTTTTTTTAAAATTTAAGGCGCGTCAACATTTACGGTCATTGGCACCCGGAACCTTCTGAGTGCACTACCGGCCTCCGGACAGTTTTCTCTTGTTACAGACAACAATGTCCAATCACCAGGCAGTGAGCTGTAGAGGCTCCTAGGAAGGAAAAATGTAAGGGTAGCACAGTTAAATACAGTTGTTATATATTTTTATATATATATTTTTAATCAAGGAACAACGGTATAAAATAATCCACAAATATTATCAATAAAGGAGTCAGGAAGAAACATCCTCAAGAGACCAGCTATTCAAAGAGAAAGAGAGAGAGAGAGAGAGAGAGAGAGAGAAGGCCTTATAGCTGGTGGAAAATGAGAAATTTCAAGCAACCCGCCCTAATTTTCTACTTATACACGCAAGGAACTCAGATTTTCCTTAAATATTAAAAGCTATTAAAAAAACAAAGAAAAGGTGCTGCTTGCGGATAATCCTGCCAGTCTACAGAAAAATATAGATAAGCTCTCGACTTACTGTGAGCTGTAGGACATTTTATAATTTGAATATATTAAAAAGAATAAATATGAATTGTTTGTTTCATTTTTATACATCATCCCATTTTAATGTCATTTTAATATGTCATTCATGCAGGCAATCGCAGAAAGCCACAAAATATAACTACTTTACATAAACGAACACTGCAAATATGAGCGACTTTCCAAAAGCAATTTTATGCGTTAAGCAGTTAAAGAGAAAGGTAGAAGTTCCTAGCACTACAGTTCTACAATAAACTTCTTTTAAAGAAGACAGTCTTTATGGTGCTTTTCGATAGTGTCATATATACATACGTACATATTACACTAGTTAACCCGACCACACTTCGCTGTGGCTCAGTCTGATTTTTAGGCTTAACTATAAGTGATTTTGTTAATTTGTTTCGATGCTTTGGGGAATACCCTGTCTACTTATTCTTCTTTTGTATGTACAATGTTGCAGAAATTAGATGGGAAGGTGATTTTCCCATTTCCGGATTTGTAGGAGCAGTGCCGTTACCGAGTTCGAGTAATTGTCTTGAAAATAATGCAGCTGTTGGATGGTTTTGAAGTTGAGCTCTCATAATCGTTGTTAAATGAATTATTTTTACTGTGCTCCAAAGGGTTGAATATTTCAAGCAAGCATGCAATCATCAGTTGGTGTTGAGCGAGGTATCACTGGAAGCGTTTGCCTGAAGTTACCGGATAGTAACACCAATGTTCCACCAAATGGAACCTGATTATTTCGCAAGTCTTTCAATGTATGGTCTAACGCCTCCAATGACTTCTTATAAGCCACTGTAAACACATCCCATACAATGCTTTTGCACGTCCGACGAACCTTTCCTATTCCTGATGTTTTAGAAATGTTACATGTTGGGTTTTCTGTAAAGTGCATGTTTAAGTCATGACAGTTTAAGAGCTGAATGCGCTGTTCTACCTCCTTGCAACAAAGTAGCAGCAATTCCTGCTAAAGCAATATGGCCGGATTTTAGCTCGGAATTTCCCGTTTCCGTGTGAACTTCGGAATAGAGGTACTTATAGGTAATTGAGAAAGAGGTTCAGAGACTGAGCCACCATTGCAACGCGTCTGAGTCTGTCTATTTCTGCCAACCTCGCGAAGCGCTCGGAGAAGTTCCCGTTTCCGTGGGAACGTCGGAGTAAAAAGTATATATAAACACTCTTATATAGAAATGCAACGTTGTGTAAAAATTTCAAGTCAATCCATCGACTACTTTTCGAGTTTTGCGGCCACAAACATACGGATGCTGAATTTTTATATATATAGATATACACGTATAAAAAAAAAAAAACTATGCCGTAACAGCCTGTGAAGAAGGGCTAAGGCTTGCCAGACGACGATTTCTGGGGGAGGGGGGAGCAGGCTGCTGCTCTCTCCTCGCCGTTTAGTTCCAGTCTTCGCTACCTAGGTGCGCTACCAACTTAGCTTCCCACATTTTCTCACGACGCTGGTCAACGTAATCATAATACATAATACATACATAATACACTTATATGTATATGTCATTAACTTAACAGCAATCAGAGCCCTCGAAATATCTCTTTCCAATTCGCAGAGGATTTGCTCTACAGAATTTATAAAGTCGAGCTCCTCTATTCAAATAACGTCGTCATTGAGTTTCCAAGGTTTTGTAAAATCTTGTCATAATTAAATGTTGGCTACTAAGCAAAAGCCTACGGCTACTAAGCAACTGGGTTTAAATGTCACCGGATTTCATTCAGCGGCGAGTTATCTCAACAATATAATAAGATGAATGAATGAGGAAGACCTTAATAGTCTATTTGAATGAAGTTGAATCTAATTTGAATTATTGAACAAACAAGTCTATACTGTTTGGTTTTTGCAATTTATAAAATTTTTTTTGCGATTTTATTTATAATAATATTTGTCAATTAAAAATCTATTTATCAATTTACTATTAAACTTCTCTATGAGAAATTTAATGAAGAAGTTGGAGAAAGAGAGAAAAAAAAACCTTTTCTTAAGACTGACTAGCCTTCAATCAAACTGAACTGATTACATTAGTTGAAAAAGGAACATCAATATCCTTTGGGACACGCTACTCTTCCACAAGCGAAAATCGTCTTGAAATAGAAAGAGATAAATTATGGTGGAATCGGCAATCTGTCTCTTCAATGCCACTTTAGTCTAACTTACTAACTGCACCTTTTTATCTATTTATTTGATTCATTCACTTCTATTTTTGTAAGAATGAGAAAATTTCAGAATTATTTCTGTCTCTAGTAGCCAGTTAACTCAGTAACTTTGTCTCCATCTATTTTATAAAATAACTTTCTCATTTCACAAATAGGAGAGACAAATAAAAACTTTTTATATATTTTATTGAAATAAATAATATAGAAATTATTGCTTTACCTAAAACTGAAGTAGATACATATTGAAAAGATTCGAAAGAGTAAGAAGAAAAGGGTATAAAGTCAAACACAGTCAAAGTTGAAGAGAAGCTCTATGTGTTCTCTTGGACGTCGGTGTCTGTAAATTTATCAACTCGCACGCAAAAGTGTAGAAATAATACGTTTGGATATATAACGAAACTATCTACTCATCTTTTAGGATTCCTTGACTATTTTAATGCAAAACACTTATGTTTTTGAATTGAGATCGCGTTACGGGCTTCTTATAAACCGATGTTTCACCCATATTGCAATAGCCTTTCTGAGAATAGTGTCACTTCCTATGGCAAGAAATAAGATAACAGGGGCGGAGCATTTACCTCCACCACCTAATCTTGCTCGTAAATGGTCCTAGATAGTAGGCGGGGCTTAATATGCCCTCCCATGCATGAGACTGGCGGGAAACAAGGTAAGGTCGCCCTTTCCACTGTCCTGTTGCCAGATGTGTAGCCTTATTTTGTTTCCGAAAAAAACCATTAATAATTTTTTCCTTTCCCTGAGCAGAAGCAGTCATGTTCTGCTAAGACGCAGTCCATACTCTCTGTTTAAAGTTTTCCAGTTTCTAAATTTCTATTGCCTGTCTTACGACAAGACACGTTCGTGATGATTGTTTATTTGGTAACCTCAAAATTTATTGCATACCCAGTTGTAGGTGAATGTTCTGCAAGTGCAAACATTTTCGTTTTATTATGTCTGACAATATATATGCTATTTAAGCCAATTGTGATTACAATTTTGATTATTCCTAATCTTTGCATGCAATAATAATGAACAAAGAATTTTAAATCATGGTGCAAGAAATGTGTGAATGTGGTGAAAGCGTTGCTTAAAGTGCTTTTCCTAAAATAGGATACCAGAAGGATTAGATGAGATATTCTTCCAAACCCAATCACCATGACCCAAAGTTGAGGTAATACCAGTATGCCAAAATGCCTGAAAAAATGGCCATGGCATTTTCCCTAAGGATGATATTGGGCCAATCAAACATACGATACTTGTGAATGCCTTAGGCATAAAATTTTTGGGAGAAATCATGTTTACTTTCTGTTACTAATGCTAAAAGGAAGAGATAGTGTCTAATTTTTTGAGATGTTCAGACATTAGAAAATATAATTTCTACTGCTATGAGGTATATGAAGAGTCGGAAAGAGGCATGTTTAGACATCTTATATATGTTAGCAAGTAAAAAAATTGGATGCAATATTTTTATAAACTTTTTAGATTTTCAAGACATTTGTGTTACAGAATTCAAAAGTAATTTGAAACTTATTAATAAACATTTTGTGCAATAACTACTAAATAAATAAAACAAAAAATCATAAAATTACAATCAAAGGAAAAAGATGAAATAATTAAATCTTTTACAGGGAGCCAATCTTTTGCAGGGGAGCCAGGAAGCCGAGATCTGTTTGGGAAATTATAACCATAAAAAAATATGAAGCAAGCATCAGACTAAGCAAAAACAAGTTCCGCATGTTTACGGGTTTCCTCTCGGGGACATAAACATCAGCGGACACCTAAACAAGCTGGGCTTGGAAAATGATATCAAGTGCAGATTCTGTTGGGAGATGGAGCATACTCCAATAAACCTCCTAACGGACTGCGATGCTACCATTCGTAGGAGATTTGGTAGTCTGAGTAGTTACCAGGCAAAGGAAGAGGATATTTACTCCCTAGAACCTTCCAGAGCACTGAGATTTCTTAAAGACCTCAACTTGGAAGCGGTGCTATATAGGTGAGTAGTCTCGACTATAGATATAATTTTACAATATCATCTTTATACTGTATTATTCTGGCAAATTTTAGAAAATACAATTGTTTTGGTTGTGGTTGGGTCCACAGAGCTGGTAAACTCATT
This sequence comes from Triatoma infestans, assembly GCA_011037195.1. Lineage (NCBI taxonomy): Eukaryota > Metazoa > Arthropoda > Insecta > Hemiptera > Reduviidae > Triatoma > Triatoma infestans. The sequence goes on along the minus strand of JAAEAF010001199.1, from coordinate 123,789 downwards.
TTGTGGTATCTTACACACAGGCTATCTCAGTAAATATTTTTATTTTATTTATTTATTTATTTATTTATTTATTAAATTACAAACTTATAGGATAAATTCCTTTAGTAAGGTGCTGAACTTACAAATATAAATATATAAAATTAGTAGCTTTCAACTAATTTCTGAGTAAGTTGTTAAAAAAATAAAAATGAGCTCTAAACTTTAAAATAAATAATATACATAATATGAAAAATAATACTACAGAAAAAAAAAAATCTGGTATGAAACACTCTTACTCCAGTTCACAAAATTGTAACTGACAAACTTTATAGTTAGTGAACCAAATTTAATGAAATTTGACGAAAATTGAAAAAAACTTTTCAGTAAAGGCGCACTTCCGGTTTTACTAATTTTCTTGAAACTCGGATATTTTGGCTATCTATTTATTTTTAATTAATTTTGTTTAGATGGTAGAATTTGTATAATCAATTATGATAGCAGTTTAGAGAAAAATATAACCTCTCCCTCCCCCCTAAAACTGCCCTTAAATGAATGTTCTCAGAGAAATGTTTTTAAAGAAAGTTGTAGCTCTTTGTATGTGTAGTTGATGTATTAAGTTTCAAGAAAATCGTCGGAACCATTTTCGAGGAAATCGCAAAAAAGTAAAAAAAAAAAATAACCAGTAAAGTGGTAGTTCCGGTTGGGGAATTTTGACAGATAACCTAGTGTCGGAACCCATGGTGATACCTAAATGGAATATCAAGTTTAAACTTACTACGGTTTTTCGTTAGTGAGCTATGTTGTTCACATACTTACTACACACATACACACACACACACACACACACACACACACAGACCATTTTCTAAAAATCACTTTTTTTGGACTCAGGGAACCTCAAAACGGTTATTTCCGGTCAAAACTCGATATCAAAAATTTGACACGATTACAATACTTCCTCTTACTAGGAGTAAGAGAAAGTAATAAAGCAGTGATTACCAATCTCAAGGAATAAATACTCTGGTTCTTAAAGGCTTCTGTGACGAAATTATAAATTAAATGAATGTCGTCAATGGTAGTTATGGTGAAAAAATTAATAAATTTGTAAGATAAAGAAAAATTTTGAAGAAAAATAGAACCAAAATAATTACGTGATTCGAGAGTAGAACATTCAAATATAAAATGTAACAGACTTTTTTTGTTTAGTTTTTTTTTGGAATTAATTTCGTGTTATCTTATCTTTAATTTTGACTTAGCAAATCGAAAGTATAACTTTAATTAGTGGATTTATGTTTGTTGCAGTTTCTTGTGACTTCCAAATTGTTAATTAAGTAAGATAGATGCTTTAATGGTTATCTTATAGAGATTTCATGCCATAGTTCTTTAGGTTGTATGTATTATCGAAGTGTTTCAGTATCGAATCAGTTATTCCACTGTTTTATCTGATATTTAAAAAGAGATCTGTCTGAACTTCATTATGATCCCACTTATTTTCAAACTCGGATCTAAAATTTTTTCTATTTTTTTGTTAAAAAAAGTGAGTATGTTTCCTTTTTATAGTTAGTAACTATTCTGTTTATTAAAAGAGGCTGGGATACATCTTACTGGCTAATTGGCAAAACAATATAGCTCAAATGGAGCAAATAAATAAATACAGAAAAAGACATCTATTTTAGCATTTAAGGTAGCAAAACAAATATGCTGTTCAAAAGAGTAGTCTTCGGTTTTACTTTTAAAAAAGAAATAAATATGGGCCAATATTTATATTCTACTAGTATTTAAAATACAAAATAACTAATATAGGGCAACAATGTCTTAGCTTCTGACATCCGCGGTCGGTTAAACCGTAGCGACATTGCCAGAAACTGTACACTATTGAAATGTTATAACGACAAATCGTTCATTGTGAAAATGTTCCACAACAGCTCAAATCGTCTTGTACTGGAAACATTCTCCACAACAGCGTTGACGATTCAGGTTCAAGGCCGACCCTGCCGCTGAACGCATTACAATGCCCTAAACGGCACCCTTAACCATCTCTGTCACACCTTCTTTACGAAATAGACAAATGGGCTACAAATTACATATAAACAAACCATATTCGGAGCTTAGGTCAGTCTACGACAAACTTCAAACAAACAGTCCATAAACATGAGTCTATAAACAACATCAAGCAATCTTCAAGGGTTTACAGACAGCAAGAATAAACAAACAACAAAACAGTAAGAATAAACAAATAACTAGTAAACAAGGAATCTTCCCTTAACTCCCTATCAAGAAACACTTTTACAAACCTGTGAGTTCTGGACAAGCTGAACAGCTAAAATGATCGTTAGAACTTTACAAGAGTTCTATCTAGCTACATATCGCCAATTCTATCATACTACGCCAACATCACTGCTCTGGAGGCCGGCAGCGCACTGAGAAGGCTCCGGGCGCGAATGACCATAGATGTTGACGCGCCTTAAATTAAAAAAAAAAATCACTGCTCTTGGCTCGGTTACTGTAAACTCGTCACTTTTCTCCGTTACCTCAGTTATGCAAATACAATTTGTGGGTATAATTGCAGTAGTGAGTATATGATTTCAACAATCATATCATCACCCCAAACCAAACCAAACCAAACCCCAAAATCTGTGAATATTTCAAAGGGTGTTTTAAACTTAAAAATTAATGGAATGTTTTTTATAATAGACTAGGAGGTCGGCCCTATGCACCCAATTATCCAGGTGGGGGCTTGCCAAAAAGAAAATGTAAGAACAAAGAAAACATATAAACTGATGACAAAATTAGATCCTTATACCGCTGTTCGTCAGTATCGAAGTAGGAGCCGATTCGATGTAGCACCCTCTTTATTTGAAACAATTATAGCTGCACATTTAGATATTCCTCTTGAATTTCATGAACTTCATTTTTCAATGCTCGATATTTCTCAACGTAAAAATTATGTTTTTCTAAAATCCAGTGTAAGTTAGTACATGATCCGCGTATCTCAAAGTATACATCAGTATACTATATCTCAAAGTAACATCAGGTCATACATCTGACCACAATAACATTAATCAGCCGTAAAGAGACATTGGAGCAATATGATTTGGGGGACCTGCCCTTTTACTTTTAGAACTGGAAGCCGTCCTCTCTAATATTATATCTGCTTAGAATGTAGCAAAAAAAAAAAAAACATCGAGTTTTACAAATATTATTTCTGAAGGATTTATCTCTGAAAATTTGTTGTAAATCTATCGGAAACGGAGATAATTCTGGTAATTTCACTTTACCTTCATGGCAACAACTCTTTTTGCAACTTTCATTTTTCCAAAAAGACACGCATTAATGGTGACACTATTCAGTAATATACCCAATATCGTGAGATACTAATAAAGCGGAGTTACGAGACAAAATAACTGCCGTTGTCGATCCCTATTCTTGTTTCACGTTCAGCAGGTGTTTTTGTTGGCAGTTTTGATGTTGACAGACCCTGTTCTTCTTGTAGTCCTCAATTCCGTTTTCTCTAAATTCCATCACAGATGTTTTCGCTGGATTGTTGTTTGACAGGCTATTTCGTTCTTCTTATTTTTGAAGGCATTATTACTTAAACTAAATTTGAAACACAAAAATTCCTTAGGTTATTATTAAAAGATTGGATAGATATAAATACACAAACCAAATCACTTAAATCTTTAGCACCTTAATCAAGCGTTATACCAACCAATCTTGCCTATATGTGTTGCACTTTGATAATTTGTGTTAAAAAAGTTATTTGGCATGAACAGTCGTACTTGGCATGCCAGATATGCCCAACCTTCCGGGTGGGTTGGTTTTCTCAACAAAAATCTGTCTTAAATGGTGCTAACCACTTGGAAATCCGTCCAGCCAGCCGAATTTGCAATATAGTGCATTTCACAAAAACGTGATCAAAATCGTGACACAAAAAAGTTTAATTTTTTATAGGATGTCAAGTATGAACCATATTATTGCTGAGATAGTTGAGCTTAAAGGCCTTCTTAAAGAAAAAGGGGTCTGTACAAATTTTATTGGGTAAGGGGTCATTGTGGTGTTAAAGCAAATGAAACTAACGTCACACTAGCATAGCAAGCACTAAACACAAGAGAAAGGGAAGTAATTAGACTACTAGTTACAGATATAAAGGGCTTAATTACAAAAATGGCCGACAGACTATATTAGTGCCGTCAAAAGTACGCTTGTAGCTGACTGGCTAATTTTACTATTTGAAAATAATGATGCTCCCTTAACAACCGTGTCTATACCTACAGAATAAAAATTGTATATTCCTATTAATGTTGTCGAATATCGCATGAAAATCCAGGAAGAAACTAAATATTTTTCTTTTAGGAAACTATCACTACGATCGAACTAAGTACGCTATTTACGCTCCCTACCCAAGCAATCAATCTATCCAATAAAAGATCAGCGTAAAGTTCAAGAAGGTATCCAAGAAAGATGTGCCCCGTTAATTCTCAGCTAGCATGGAGTCAACCTTTTTTTTACTTTTAAATATAGTGAAACAATCGTTTCATTAAAACTGTCAGGTGTATTTAGCACTTTCTCAGCACGTATTAAAAAGGTCCAACGGCTTATTCAAAATGAATGTCGGCATAAATTTATAGAATTTCATCAAGCCCTGGTGTTTTAATAGACTTTGCATTTGAATCAACAGCAATTAGCTTATCCATAGAAAAAGGGTGATCCAACAAGTTTGATAAAGTAGAAGGTACACTATATGAGATGCAATCTGATTCCTGTGATCAGGGCACAGAAGGGAAATAAAGTGATCATTAAAGTGGTTTTGTTAGTTTTCCAAAATAAATTTACCAGATGAAATGACATCTTTCGGCCTTTAACACATAAAAAATTAAATCACTTACCGAAGCACGCTAAATTCCTGTGACAGGAATCAACCTCATCCTGCTTCTCAAGAATAATTGAAGAACAACGTTGTTAGGTTCAAGAAATCTTAGTTAAATACAGAAATCAGTCAATACACTGGGAAATTTCTATTTTACAAAAAGAATAATCACAATTAATAAATTATATTCAGTCGATTTTCTTTACACAAGATTTTGATACCTTTCTTTCCTTCAGGTCTAAACTCTACTCTTCCTACTGTTCTATCAACAATTCTAAACTTAAACTTAAATTCGATAAATTAAATATCCATAATTCTGTAATAAAAAGTATCCTTGCAGCAGCCCCGGCTGGATGAAGAACATATCCTCTGTCATAATTCCTTCTGAAGTCAGCAAAATCCTCTGTCAAGGTTAACATTTCTCTATTCCCGCTAACATTAAACATCACATTCCTTCTCTTATCACTGACTTAGAACACATTTCATATCCTGCGATGTAACAGGAGATAAGCTGACCTCGCCAGATTACAGATCAGCAACATAATAACCAATCAACTACACCGAGACAAAAATCGCTCTAAATCTGATAGCATAATTCTGTCCAAACAATTCTTTATTGATCTCATAAAAAGTAAACAATTCATTAAAAACCACGAGGACGAACTCATTGTTACCAGAGCAGATAAAGGCAATGAAACGGTCATTATGAACAAGACGGACTATAATATTCAAAAAATGAACAACTCATTTTCCGACACCAATACTTATAAACTTCTCAATGAAGACCCCACTACCAAAGAGCAAACAATTTACAACAAACATATCAAACATCTCAAAACGGACGGTTACATTGACACTTCGACATTTTATAAGCTCATCAATCACAACTCCATTGCCCCAGGGCGCCTATGGTTTGCCAAAAATTCACAAAAACTCTTTCCTATTAAGACCTGGGAAACTATCACTAATTTAATCTCTAACTTAAACAGGCCATCTTCTAAACTTTGCAAATATTTATTACCTTCTCTCCAACCGCTCAGTGCTCTCAACATATACGACACCCAAAACTCTTTCATTCATAGAAAAAATAAAAAAATCAATTTCTTCCAACCACATTATATTCCTTGACGCCGTAACCTTATTCACTAACATACCAACTGAAAAGCACTAGAACTGATGCAGAAAAACTGGACATTTATTCAACCCCATACCTCTTTACCACAAAACATTTTTCTCCATACTCTCACTTTATGTTGCAAGTCCGGTTATTTTACATTTATGCACAAATTTTACCGCCAAATTGAGTGTCTGGCAACGGAAAATTGCCTGTCTCCAGTCATAGCCAACATATCATGAACGATTTAATTGATTCTGTCCTTCCTTCTCTCCAAAACTCTATTTCTTCCATCTTCAAGTACATAGGTGATTTGTTTCTCATCATTAATCCAGACCACATTTCCACTATCCTTCAAACCTTCAACTCTTATTACCCTCGCATACAATTCACATTAGAAACTGAAAATGACAACAAAATCGCAACCATGACAACCATTCACACACAACTGATACACTAAACCCATTTACTCTGGAAGACTGTACACTTCCTTTCAGACATCCTCTACAACAAAAAATAAATACCATAAAAAACCTATATAGCCGTGCAATCCATTTATCGGACCCCTCGTCCCACCAGGACAATATCAAAAAAATAAAAGAAATACTGCTTAAAAATGACTATCCTATTCAGCTAATTCTCAAAACCATCCAAAAATACGCAAATAACCTCCAACCGAAAAATCACACTGTCTTTCAATGTCCATATAAACTTTGGAATTGTTGGCAAACTATCAGGCTGCTCACACATATAGTTTTCAACTGACATATTGATAACAAAATTATAAGAATATCTTTCAGATCCTCCATGAAAATCAAACAAATGATGCTAGACACCACTAGAAATAAAGCTAAAATGTATAACTGAGTACCCCATTGCTCCAATAAAAGTCAATTCTCCCTGCACAATCTTCTTCTTTTGAGTTCTATTTAGTAAACTAGGCCGAAATAAAAGAAGTTTCATCAATTTTAAGTCTTTTTTATATCCTTGGACTTGCTACGGTGGATCTTTTTGTTTTTTTATTGTCTGTGGGGAGGGAGCTAGCCCTATGCTATCCAAACCCCTTCTGGAACCATATAGCTACCCCAAAGTTCGGAGCCTTCTCAATGTACTACCGGCCTCCGGACAGTATTCTCTCGTTACAGACAACACGGTCCACCACCGGACAGAAAGAAGAAATCTAAAAGCAGCAACTGGACTCGAAGCCGGGACCATCGCAAACGCTAGTCCAGCGCACTACCACTGAGCTAATCCCTTCTCTTATGGTGGATTATACTAGTATTACCATAATAATCACGATATTACAGAAGTAATTAATAACGTTAAATTTGAATGGGGGAGGAAATGTAATTATTTAATAATCAGTTTCAGGGTGCCACTGAGAAGCTTTCTGAGAAAGTCTGTTTGGCGAAACTGGTCTCTAATGAGCAACAGAATGTTGTTGATAGCTCACCCCCAACTACTAAATAAGAAGTCAATCTGTATACTGTTAAATTTAAGTAATAATGTGCAAGAAAGTAATGACTTTTTTTTTGCAAAGTGCACAACAGTAATGGTTCATTGCAATTGAACTATATTAAATAGAAAACCACTTTATAAAAGTATGTTTTAAAATTATATCTTATAAAGAAATTAGAAAATAAGATTTTGTTTTTCAAAACAAAATTAATCAGCTAGGCTTCTTTAATTTTTTAATTAAGTATATTATGTTTATTTTATTAGAAACTCATTGTTATGGAAAGTGATTATTATTTTTATGACTGTTATTTTCTCGATTATTATCTGCATGGGTATCTGCCAAAGGCAATCTAGGTTGGGAATACATCTAGTATTGGTGAACTAACTATAAGGCTATCGGATATTAATTAAAACTACTAAAATGTTATAAATTTAACACTTTGTTGATATAATTCTTTAATTTTACAAAATTGTTAAAATAAACTGTTAAGAAGTTGAAACATTGAAAATAAGGAAGAAAGATGGAAAGAGTACAAAAAGATTACCTATAGTATATATATATATATATATATATATGTGTGTGTGTGTGTGTGTGTGTGTGTGTGTGACGGAATGAAATATTAAAAGAGCAACTTAAAGAACACAAAGAGTAGTTGGAGAAGGGGAACAAGTTCTTCTTCATAAAAGCAGCACTATTACTATGAAGTGGACCACGGCTGCCTGGATGTTGGCTGTCTACTTCTATTTTGTGCTCTTGTTCAACAAAGAACCGGCGAGCTCTACTACAACCCTTTTTTAAACACAATTATTACACTCTTGTTACAATAGCCTGAAAACTGTCAACAACCTCTGAAACTTTCCTTCAACCCACATCATTTCACCACCATCATATAAAATACACATAAAACTTCACTGAAAATTTTATATTAATTGTTTGTACAAGTTGTTTATTAGCACTTTTTATCACAAACAATAAAAAGCTTTTTGAAAAATAAATGATTGTTAGAAAATAAGAAACATTGTAACGGTAAAAAAGTATTGTTAACTATTATAACGAAATCAGTATCAAAAACGAATTATTTCAAACGATTATATTCAATAGGCTAGACCACTCGTCTTGGTAAGAAAATTCAAGGTTCGAGTCTCGAGAGGTCTCAAACGGTATTGACCCACGATCATGGAAAAAGGTAGCTACAATTACTAGTGGCCCTATAAGCGAAGGACAGAATTTAACGGAGTTTAATGCTTGCCTCCCCCCCTCCCAAACCAATAGAAACTGCCGTCTGCCAAAAATTTGGGGTTTTTATAGGTTAGCGTGAAGGATTTTTTTTTTAGCCTAAAGTGGCCAACCCATCAACTTCCTCAATACCCCAAGATTCCCATAATACCTGGTCTCACTGGAAATACATACTCTGAAAAAGATAGCTACGAATTCGCAATTTTCTCATCACTATACTTTTTCTTATTCATACAAAAAATGTGATGTGCAACACTCATACGACATTCAGTCATTGCGAACTAGTTTTTTCTGTGTGGTTTGAAAACTTAAAAAAAGAAAACTTCAACATATTTTTGTGTTTAGTTCTAGTATTTTGTGAGTGAGGTCTCATTGGCTGATTTGTAGGCGTGAGGTCTCTGATAATAAGGAAAAATTACTTTAAGGATATTTGAAAATTCAGTGATAAAATGTAGACATTTTAAAATTAAAACCATTATAAAAATAAGTCCTCACGCTTTGGTCTAGTGGCTAGCGCACTCGCCTTTAGTGCGAGAATTTCAGGCTTCGATTCCCTTAAGAGTAAAGTCGGTGTTGACCCAGCATCGTGATCGAGTTAGTAGCGAGCGCCCTAGGTAGCGAAGGCCAGAACTAAACGGCGTGGGAACTGCGGCGTACTTACCATACGCCCCCTATTCAAATCGCCGTCTGGCAAAAGCCTTGGCCCTCTACATGGGCTGTTGCACCATAGGTTTTTATTTTTTTTATAAAACTAAAACTATATTTTTAGAGTTTTGAAAAATCTCCAAGTGACAATTGTACCGCTTCATTTTGTAATATTTTGTCGTAAAAATAGGATAATATAAAGAATGAAAGAAAGTTTCTGAAATCTAATGAGTCAGTACTATCTATTAACAGGAGCTCAAACTACCATTTTAATAGTTTCCTACGGTTATGTTACTATCAGAGAATTGGTATCAACATTGTAACTGCTAATATGAAGTTTGTATTTAATGAAAATTAAGGAAATGCTGAAAATAAAGTTATACATAGATATCTATATAGCAGATAACGTACTTGTACTCGAGAAAAATCCAGCATGTCAAGAGCAAAAATTACAATGTAGCAATAATTGTGGTCCACAGAAATCAAGATATACAACTCATAATAAAAACGTTAAAAAAAAGTGCTGAGTGAAAAAAGGATATTTCAATTTACTCCATCCAAACCAGAATTTGTAAAGAACGAAAATAATGCGATTAATTTCGAATACGATGCAATTAGTAAGGAATTTAATGTAAAATTAGTGAGCTGTTAATGTTTCCCCCTTCTGTGGAGAAGTAAATAAAATTAATTATGTAAATATGTCGTTTCAACTGTTTATTTATAAAAGAGATATTGTTTTAGATTTAATTAAAACGTTTTTTAGTATCCTATATTTATGTTTCCAACACAAAAGCTCCTTCATTTACTCGACTTGTTCAAAACAAATTAATAATAATTATAATAAGAATAACATGTGTATTTATTAAAGAAAATTTGCAATTTTTGTTTTCTATAATTTTTACTTGGTATATTTATATTTTTATAATACTTATATTTATATTTAATTGGTATACTTATATTTAAACTTCTAACGGTTAAATATTAATTAGGTTTTAAAGCATTTTAACCTAATCTAAAATAGATATGTGAATGATTACATTAATAAGACAATTTAATAATTAAATTTTTGAACCAGCAGAACTCTATATTTTTTTTGGCTTATAACATACATTTATATATTAACAGCCAGTGAGGATCATTTAATACAGAAATCAGTTCCTCTTCCGCTAAGAATTCTTTATTTATTTTTTTTCTGGATTTTTTTAAGGTGCACAACAGCTATGGGTGCTTTGCACCTGTTTCTAATTTGTAAGGACTTATCCGGGATGCATATCCATACCCACCAGTCTAAGAATTTCTACAGCAGACCCACAATCTAGGTCTAATCATATTCCTCTACTCCCTTATATCACTTATAAAATAAATACCTATACACAAGACACCAGCAAACAACTAAACACATACATGTGTACAGCTAGTTTCACAACAAATGAAATAGATGAACCTCCCTAAGATATTCGAAAGTCTTATTGATATTGCGCTCATTGTCTCCTAATACATCTGTTAGGCTGAACGGCAAATTTACCTTTGAAGATTCATAACATTTGAAGCATCTTTGAGGATTGGGAATATAGTGTCTCACTTGTAAAGACAGGAAGCCGGCAGGTATCCTATTTGGCGGTTGAGATACCTTTAAAGTTAATACAAGTGCTGGTGTTGGTCTGCCCTCTCCGAATTGTTTCTTGTATAGTCCTCTTTACTTCAACGACGCCTTGCGATTTAGATTCATTTTTTATTTCTTCCTCAGTGCAATGTAATAGTTCATAGCTGGATATAACACCCTTAGAATAATTGAGACTTTTATGTAGTCCCACCTTTACTTTTATGCCTTCGAAAGTTTCTATGCCCGGCAAAGCATTTGCATTCTCATTATTTGCTTTCGTTTCTATCAGTAATGGACTATTTCTTAATTTTTTTGTCATTGTTCCAGGGCAAATCGTTTTTAGAAAATTAAATATTTTATAGGGCCAGAAAGGTTCAAAGCTTTTCCCTTCTTCTAGCATGCCATAATTAGGAACTGCTGTCCCATATTACTTCCTGGAAATTCTATGTTCGATTCTATCCATTTATATTTACCACTTCTTTTCAATGAAGACGAAACTTCATTCTTTTCTAATGAGCCTGATGGATTTAGGGTTTATTGAGGGTTCTATAGGTTCCATAAGTTGGGACGAACTGAACATCACCCTCCGACAGTGCGCCCTTACCAGAGAGGAGGTCTATTTACACACTGAGTTCGACCTGGTGATCAGTGGGGCCGATCCAGTGGGCTAATACCCCCGCCCACAAACCTCCCGGCTCGGGACCTGACTCCGGGATTTAGGGGACCAGTATGTGGTGGTGTACGTGTTGATGTGTAAGTGTTCTCAAACACATTTGTGTGTGGTATTGAGCTAGGGTTCCGTGGGTGGGCTAAACCCAAACGGCTGTACACCAGCCGCCCCCGCGTAGTCCTTTAGTCGCCTCTTACGACATCCTGGACAGGAGCAGGCCTATTCTTCTCCCGGACCTATAGAGGGAAAATTGTTTATTAAAATATTGTGTACGGTAATGCTTTAAAATTTGGCATTTTGCTAAAAAATGGAAGCAATTTGCTATTGCTTTCAAACTGCATAGTGAACAAAAATGAGAAGTGCCTAATGATTCTTTTAGATCCAGAGTCACTGTAATTGATTCAGTCAGTCTACCCAAAGACACTAAACTAACCTCCTCCTAGTACTCGATATTCCTGAAAGGGGCACAACTAATACTATTAAACCTAAGCTAAAATCCTACGATTTATCCCTTGTTTTAAATCCATTCATTCCCCATTCAGACAATAAATCACATCCACTCCAGACAAGCATTCTGACTATCCAACACTACAATCTTAAAATTATCTCCTTCCAGGATTCGATATTCGTGGGAGAGACTTATTACTAAAAGTAAGCTTAAACCTACGAATTATTGTTTCAACATATTCACACCCCTTTCAGACAATAAATTCCAGACATAAACTCAATTACATAAATTAACTCAAATAACTTATTTTACATATCACCACAATTTGACGCCTGAAAACTGCATTCGCAAATCACCTGAAAGCACCAGATGCAGATTTATTCCAGCAACAATATGAAAGGGCATCATTATTAATTCCATTTGAAAACATAGCAACCTTCCCTGAGATCTTCATACAAAAATGTGGGCAGTTTCCTGGACCTAACAGAGACAGCCCTCATTTAACAAGTTCTCGCTGAATCCATTCAACTATTCATCACCCATTTAGAGTACTGCTACGACAATCTTCTGCAATTTTTTCCTTTAATGATTCTACCTTGAATTGAGTAGAATCATCCATTGAGTTCATCCATATAGAAGTCCAAAACTCATGTAGATCAACTTCCACGTTATTTTTCTTTTCATCCAGCAACCATATTGTAATCTCGTGCCTCTGCCACTTATATCTTCAGCAGGCAAAGGCTGAATAGAAATTTCTCTAAACTTTGCTAATTTACCTTTCTTCAATTAAAACGATACAGTGATCTAATTACTTGTATCTTGGATGAGAGGGTACGTAACACTAACTTAAAAAGTGTTTATATCTGCTCGGACAGCTAAACGCGCTGTGTTCATGTTCTTCACTTCCAGATTGATGATAAAATGTTCCAGAAGACTGGAAGAGCTTCATTCTCTCAAGAATTGTGCTTCTAGTCTGGGGACCAGGTCATATGAGAATTTTTAGGAATGAGGAGGTGGATAGGTTTGCCAAATTTTGCGCCTCTCTCCCTTTCATTGGTCCCGAGTTTGCTGTCGGTGTTCTTTTGGCATATGCACAGTTGGTTGTCAGCAGCCTAAAATGCTCATTGGGGGTCCGGGCAGGGCTTTTAGTAAGGGAGTCCTGTATCTCTCACGGATCTCTCTCAGGCATGTGGTTGGTTTCCTAACTGGCTATTGTGGTTTAAGGAGACTTTTCTATATATAGGGCTCATGGCCGTTCCCTTTTGTAGTCTGTGAGACGGAGGAGGAAACACCCATACATCTCATGATGGACTGTTTGGGCTGTGAGGAGATTAGATTCAGGACCTTTGACCGGAATAAGATATAGTAGAAGAGCTTAGGCTATGTCCTTTCCAGGTTGTGGTCCGATTTGTTCGGACTGTGGTTAGGTGGGAGAAAACCGGGCCCGGACTTTTGTTCCAGACTGGGTAGTTGTTATTCTTTTGGGGTAGCTATATGGGCCGATGGAGACTTTGAATAGCGTAGAGTTTCGCCCTCCCCTCCCTTGAATAATAATAATTACTTCAAAATTAAGAGGAAGATATCCATTCAAAACTTGAAGCACTTCCGTGGAAACAGTGTGGTTGAAATACCCATCAGGAGTTGATGAGGACCCAAAGATATTTCACCCTAGATATTTCACCAATCAAAAGCAAGCCTTGCTGAAGAGTCTAGGTTCCCTAAGGTCACAATAGACTGCAATAGAAGGTTTAGGTACCACAATAGACCTCGTCTTGTAGGTCGCAAAGGAATGAGGCTCGTTCCCCCTTTTTTATTCTGTTCTATTCTAGCTCTTCTAATGTACTCTTCATAGTCATCAAAACTACAGAACTATTAGCTGAATTTAGGACAAACCAAATTCCTGCCATAGTTTTCGAGACTATATTAGGTACTTACAATACTTACCAGTGAGAGCATCCGAATGCATCTGTAAATTCTATGATTCATCTACCATAGAAATTCATCTGAAATGAGACTCCAGAGGCACGGGGGGATAGGCTCCCCCCTTGAGGAAAATCTCTACCTACATTAATTAACCTTTCACTGCGCCTTCCCCACTCGAGAATAAACAATTCTCGATATGGGAAGGCTGTCTGCCCATCTCACGAGAGTCCTATTAATCTCCTATTCCCCTTATTTTTCCATGAGGCATGCAATCGAATGCCCCCTTAATATTTAAAAGCAACCTATCGCAAATTCCTTAAACTCCACCGAGAGCTCAATCCTCCCTACCAAGTTGTGTTTATGTGTAGAAATCTCAGATAGGTCAGCATGATGATTACTGTGGATAGTACTTTCTATTACCACAATCCTCTATTAAGTACCTGTCAACCAACCTCTCTCTTCAATCTCATCAACATCAAGGATGTAAACGCTGATGGTCTTTGTGCGTTAGGGTTTAAATAATCTAAATTCCCCGATTTGGGAATGAATGCGATCCTTGTGATTCTCCAAATCTGCCCATCATTACATTTACCTACGTTGTTGAACTATGTTGCTAACAGATGTCTCTTTATCATAGAATTCTGCACTCTATGAACCCAAACGCGCAATAATCTACCTCCTATGCAAATATACGTAATTTTTACAGTACTTTCTTTCAAGCCCACTCCCTTCTCATTATCCGATCAAGTTAGGCTCTCAACAAGAAAGTAATATAGAAAGATCTTTAAACTCTGCTATGTTAATTTTGCTTATTATGTGTTATCTAATCATATTTTACAAAAGAAATTATAATTAGCTGAATGAGTGAGCTGGTTTTTTTGAATCACTGATATGAGTCATATGATAAAAGAGCATTATCATATGACTCCTATCTGAGATTTCTACACATAAAGAGCATATGATAGAACAATCAGTTCTATTTGTTAGGATAACTATCCAGTCATGCACCAGCATAGTGATAGAAAATTTCGTTTCATTCTGCAAATTACTGCTTACTGACTATAATGATCAATTTATCAGTTTTATTAATTTTTTGAACTTAGACTTATTGTGAACTAATTATACCTTATCATTCTTTTTAAATTTAAGATATTTGCTGATATCTGGTAGTGTAAATACTAATTTTAAACTTACTTATTCTTCGTATTTTTCTATTTGTTCTCTCTATTAGTGGATATTTTCATTACTTACTTGATTTATTTAATTTGTTAAACTAATAACCCATGTGTTTGTATTAATTCATTAAATTTATATATATATATATATATATGTGTGTGTGTGTGTGTGTGTGTGTGTGTGTGTGTGTGTTATTTACCAAAATTATTATAGCGGCTTCAAGCTAATGTAGTGGGTTCAGATGTCTTGGAGAGGTGTTGTGATGCGATGAATTGTTGGGAGTTAGTTAGAGATTTTTAGAGAGTTGTTACTCGGAATATTACGAATTACTAATTTACGAAAATAGATATATATTTTAACAATAATTTAACGTTTGAAAAGATATAACTACAATTAATTTAAAATGATTTAAATGTAACTAGAATGCACAACTATAATGATTGATAAATAAATATATGTTTAAATACTTAGATAGGGACGCGCTCCGATGTATGGACTATGTCACTCGTAGAATCTTGATGATACGCTGATAAAATACTGAAGAATAATATGCCCTCTTCTTGTGGAGAGACGTTATATTGCCATCACTCACAAGTGTGTAATTACGGGTCACACTAAAACATCTCTTGCCGTGTGTTGACCCTAGGTCTTGAATAGGTCGGTGAACAGGTGGCAACAGGTGATGGCTGTTATCAAAAGACTATAGCCAGGTGGTCTTTTGAGTGTTTGTTTATTGGCGGTTATCAAAAGACTGTAGCCAGGTGGCCTTTTGAGTGATTTGTTGACCCTTGTATATTGGCCAGGCAGCTTCTGTATACTGACCGTATAATGACCCTTTTGAAAGCAGTGTGTCTTTGACGGTTCCTGTCCTTGGCGGTCCCTTTGACCTTGCACTGACCGCGGCTCTTGACCTGAATAATAGCGACTGGCTGGAACCACTAGTTATAATTTTTATAATTAAAAATTATATATTTTTCTTCTTGTTATCACTCCTTCTTGTTATCACATTACACTAAGATCAAAATATACATTAATGATGAAGAATCTATTTATAGTATGAAGAATCTATATTTATTTATGTAAAGTTTTAAAATATTTTCACACAAAAACTTACTTCATGTTTCATGTTTAATATTTCTATTAAGTACTAATAATGATTGCAATCACTGTAAAAATATTGTAGTGATTTATTAAAAGCCAGTAATAAATAAGGGCTGTATTACAGGCTGTATTAATGAAAATAAATAAAAAAATAAATAAAAATCTGGTATGAAACACTCACTCAACATTATCTTACTGCGAACTGGCAAATTTTCTTTACACTTACTATTTTTATTTGTGTTTAAAACTGTTGGCATTTTCATGGAGAAAATCATAAAATTGAAAAACCTATTCAGTAAAGTCGCACTTCCGGTCAACCGATTTTCTTCAAAATGGGAATTTTGGCAACTTATATAATTCTAATTAATATTATTTAGTTTGACAGAATTGTATAGCACATTGTTGAACTGAAATAGCACATAAGAAGAAAATATAACCCTACCACTCCACTAAATTAATTTTCCCGGAGAAATCTTGCAAACAAAAGTTGTAACTCTTTGTATGTGTAGTCGATATCGCAAGAAACCAAAAAAAAAAAACTAATAAAGGATTGATTGGAAAAAATATAAAAAAATAATTAATAATAATAGTAATAATAATTATAATATCGTTCTACAAAGTAGAAGAGAGTTATATTAAGAAAACGTTTGATGTGTATTGTTCAAAAGTTCGACCACTGCTACATATATTTTTATTTAGGATAAAATTAACTATTTGCTGGATGAAGAAAATATTCAAAAATCAATTAATGGAAAAATGTTTTAAAAACAAATGGTAAGCAAAGCGCTAAAGGAAAATCATTTGAACCATTTTAGAGAAAAATCGAGAAAAAATATATACATTAAAGTTACACTTCCGGTTGACGGATTTTAACCAAAAACTTCATCTCGATCTATAATAATATCTACATGTTTTTGTGATTTTTCATTTCTGTGATATTTTGTTCACACACAAACCATTGTTAATTATTTTTCATCCATTATCATTGTTAATTATTATTATTCTGTGTAAACGCTATTTCAAAAATTTGTATCGATCGTAATATTATTTTCAGAGAAATTTCCAAAAAATGGAAAAGTAAATATATTTTTTCATAAAAAGTACTTTTTTAATTTCTATATTAACGCATTACGAGAATTATGATTTATTAACATAGATTAATAATGTCAAAAACAAAAACAAAAAAAACTCAAAAGTAATTTAGAATTACGTATTACAAAAATATAATAGGGTAAAGCTAGGAGAGATGACCGGGGTAGGAGAGAAGATGGAGGCTTTGCTTCTGTTGTTTGCCACTATGTGGCGTCATGGAAGTTAGTCCAGGAGTAGAGTGATCAGAAGCGAACGTATTGCAAAATTCTTCAGTTATTTTGTGTGTTCTTCTGTGTTCTACGAACATTTATACGCATCAGCTATATGTGGTGAATACCTGAATTTTCATTACGCTTAGTAATTTTTTTTTTCTTTTTTATATACTATATTAATTGCAATTCAAATGAAAGATTTCCTGCTGTCGTTAAAGTTGGACTCCTAGACATAGTGTTTACTAAGTTCATGTCTATCAACCATGTTACCTTCACAGAGGAGAGGTCTCCTACCTATCTATGGTGCGTCATCTATCCTACCATAGTAAGAGAGACGGCCAAATGTAGTGTATTTGTATTTTGTTTCTGGAATAAATGAAAATGTCTTTATTTTGAAAAATAACATTTTTTTGTAGATAATAGTAGTTGACATAATGTTTTATAAGCATTATCTCTTTAATAGATCTCCTATATTTTGATACAGGGCATAACTTTGAAATAATGCGTATCTCTCCTAGCTTTACCCTAAACGTACAAAAGTTACTCTCACTATTGCAGAATGAATCAATGATAGTTTACAAGTATGAGGAAATGGTATAAAACTGTACATCATACTGGTTCAAGAGAATAGTTTGTACTGTGGGAAAACCAAGGGTATTGTCCTACCACTTTTCACTAAACAGAAGAACAAGACCGAAAGTAAATGAATATTCATAATGCACAACGTTAAAACGGTCATATAAATGCATAAAACGTAATAAGAATTTCTAGAAATTTTCATATTAAAAGAAAAGCACGACAGAGAGAACGATGAAAGTACATAGTGTGAGTTGGTTTTTATCTTTAAATTGGTTTCTTTTTTAGATATAAATATACATCATGACGGGTATTATTATTAATACAAAGTTGGTGATAAGAAATTAAACAAAATTATAAAAATTCTCTTTTAAAAGAACCAAATAGAATAAAAATAAACAGAATAACGATCGTTCTACGTCTTATACGGTAAGTAATAATTCTTGTTGGGACAAATGAATATAAATTATTATCACTCTCTGTGAATAAAAATAATAAAACCTATTATTTTTATGTAAAAGTGTAATTGTATAATAATAATAATAATAATAATAATAATAATAATAATAATAATAATAATAATAATAATAATAATATTTGTGTTTATTCAAGAAAATACAAACAAACAAAACATCTTTTGCAGAGAATTTAAATTAAATAACCAGACATTCTTTTATAGAAATCAAAACACATTTTAGGCATGGACTTAGTCCGTCTGCCAAGTTGACTCTGTTTTGTAACATATAACTAACTATTATTTATTATTATATAATTTATACGTATAATTTAATATTATACATATTATTTCAGCATTAAAAATTGAAATGATCTATTAAAAACTGTCTGTAGTTCCAAGCTGTCACTGTATACTTACACAATTTGCCCCAATCAAGGCCATTCAAATAAAGTATAACCTCACATTTCTCAAGTTTTCTCTTTCCCAAAAACTGTAGTCTAAACTCCTGTAGGATCGGACATTCTCCAATGAAATGAATAATATCTTGATCACTCCAAGATTACAAAGAGAACAATAATGCCTATTTTCATCCCTATTTACACTAAATCGAGATAATCTTTATGCCAAAACAGTTTCTTTTTTATCACTTCCTGCGCTAAAATACGAGGGAGACGTGAATCAGGCAAGAGTAGTACTTTTTGAACATAACTGTAATGTAAATTAGACATAAATCAAAAAAGCGGGTCGCTGTTGGTCTCCAAATACAGTATGTAATTTGATGTGTTACATGGGAGCATCAAAAATTTCTTTAAAAAAAATGTATAATTTTCTCCACCTGATCTTACCAAGTAGATCCCCAGACCTGGCAGCATAGCCAATTACAGCGCGCACTACAGATTCGAAAATATGAAATTTTGCGGATAACGGAATCTCTTTATTTTTTATTATATTTGAATAGGTGGATAAAATTTCAAATTTCGAGGAACTTAATTTTTCTTCGAAATGTTTTTTTAAAGATAATTGGGGGGTTAAAATTACGCCTAGATACTTATATTGGCTCAGTACCTCTATATTTTGTTCGTCAATTTTCCAAGGTTCGCTCTTCGCCAACTTCCCTCCTTTCCGAAAGATAACAATTTTAGATTTGTCTAAATTTACAGACAAGTTCCATCTTCTGCAATATTCACTCAGGCGGTTAATCAATCATATATTGCAGGGTGTGGGGATCGGTAGAAATTAAAACAATATCATCGGCATATAAGAGACACCGAATATTTATTCCCCCTCTTACGTACGCCGCCGCCAAGGAAATCATGTAAATCATTAAGGTATAGTGAAAAAAGAAGAGGGGATAACAAACAACCTTGCCTCAATCCCGTCTTAGTCTCAAAACTGTCCGTCAGCCCACCATTGATCCATACTGAGGATTCGGTGTTTGAGAATAGCGCTTGTAGAATATTTATAAATTTATTTGACACCCAAAGCATATAACTTGTAGTACACAGCTTGCCTACTTGGGGCATCAAAGGCGGACCGGACCGAAAATCGACGAAAAAACAATACACTTTTTTCTTTCTTTCCGCAGTGACAATTTTAATTATATTTAACAGATTAAATATATTGTCTACCGCCGAATACCCCTTTCTAAATCCCGCCTGAAATTCATTTAGGACATCTTTCTCCTGTACCCACTGATCGAGCCTATTTAATAACATACCCGTAAACAGTTTGGCTGTACAGTTAAAAAGGATATTCCCCTATAATTTCTGCAATCATTAACATTGCCTTTCTTATATAAGGGATAAATGATGGACTTACTAAAACTGTCAGGCAAGGTAGCAGTACTGTATAAGAAATTAAAATAATCTAAAAGAGCCAGTTGGAAATTTAAGCTACTATTTTTATAAAATTCATATGGCACTCCATTTGGCCCTGGCGCTTTATCACTTTAGATTTATTTATAACAAACATTAGTTCATTTAACTTAAAGTCACAATCTAAACTTTCTACTTCGTTAAAGATTGGACGTATAAAATTGGCGATGCACGAAAGCTGGGGGTTAAGCAGTTCTCTAAAATGGTCAATCCACTGTACACTTTTTATTCCAACTCCCAAGAAAAATTTACGTTTTTTTAGCAACTTAACTGCACCCCAAAATTCTTTACCATCTCTAGCAGTTTTAAATTTTTCCACTATCTGACAATGATATAACTTCTTTTTTCTACATAACATTTTATATTCATTTATGCTATTATTGTATTGAGCTCTTATCCAGTAAGACTGTGTATTTCTATACAAATTCAGAAATGAAATGCCCGCCTCCTATATTTTCTGCATTCGCCATCAAATCATTTCTGTTTGGTAGGTGGGCCCACTTTACTAATGTAGTTTTTCCGACCTAGGCTTGACGCGTCCCGAATATTGTTTATAAAGTAGCACCCCATTTCTCTTGGATCCTGAGGAGTAGGATTACATTCTAATAACTTTTCAAGCTTTCGTTTAAAATATTTTTCGAAATAGCTTTCGTTTAACTTCGGGATGAGAGGGAGAATAATATCGTTTTTTTCAAAAGTTTGGTATTCAATTGTTAATTCTAAGGGCATGTGTAAATGTATATATTATGATGAAGGGAATTTTTAACGGTTGTGTTCCAAATCATTGGTCACTTTTGATATCTACAGCTTTATCCACACTTGCAAAGTCGAGGGATTGCCTACAGACATATATAGGGACTGCCTACAGACATGTATAAATAGTCAGTTTAGAGACTTTTTCGCGTGCACACACTTGAATGTCTTGTTCTTCATTTTTAGTTGCTAAATATTTAGTTGGGATGAAGTGAAATTTTGGATAATGAATAAAAGCGAAAGAGGAGACGTTAGTGGAGGCGTGAAATTTTTGCGGAGACCTCGTTTCGATTGCATGAGCTTCACAGCATTCATCCTTATGGATGAGCTCAGTTGGTTTTCGGCAGTTCAAAATGCTCATCGGGGGTCCGGACAAGGCCATTAGTGAGACGTTGCTGTGTTTTTCACGGAGCGCTCTCAGGCATGTGGTTGGACCTCTTACTGGACATTGTGGTTTAAGGAGACATATCTACATAATGGGGCTCATGCCGGATCCATTATGTAGAGCCTGTGAGACAGAGGAGGAAACACCCATCCATCTTATGACTGATTGCTTGGGTTGTGAGGAAATTAGGTTCAGGACCTTTGGTCGGAATAGGATGTCTGTGGAAGAGCTTAGGCTATTTCCGCTTAAGGTTATTGTCCGATTTATTCGGACTGCGGTGAATCTTAGATGAATTAGATCCGGGTCTGGATTTTTGTTATAGACCCGGCTTGTTGTTGTTTTTCTTGGGGTAGCTATATGGGCCCAGTGAGGCTTTGATAGCGTGGGGTTTCCTTCCCCACAGACAAATAATAATTCGGTTGCATACAAGTTTAATTAAAATTATTTTTAAAGTAGTTACAGTGTCTTCTATGCTTCCTGATTCACTGCTGCGTTCCTCATCAAAGTCGGTGCTTCTGCTACCGCTTGATTCAAACCCGTGCAGCAGAAATAAGCAAGTGTTTGTATGCGAACCAAGAAATCTTGAGAAAAGATGTTCCGCTTTTCTTGGACTGATTAATTTTTTTGTGCTTCCGCACTGTTTTTAAATTGTGGATTTTTTCCCCACATCCCCTACGGACACTTAAAATTTTGTGGCCAGCTCTTCGATTGCCTTTCTTTTTTTAGTACAATTTTTATAATCGGGGTTAATCACTTCCCACAAACAAGCTGCCGACTGAAAATCTTCAATTAACAACACTTTTTCTGTAGGCCATATTTTGATAATAAAAAAAAAACTAACAAAATGGAAAGAGAAGCGTTCTCCACGGCTCATAGAGAATAACTGGAGACAATGTCTCGCATAACGTCCACACTACCAAATATTGCGCAACATTGTCTAACAATTATCTCGTGTCTCCCACTTTCAAATGGGAGATCAATGTTCTGCGATTTTGTTCCAAAAACGTGTCTGTAACACGAATTTGTCTCTCGATTGTATCTAGACATTGTCTACATACAAAAATCGCTCGACTTTGTATCCAAGTGTGGACGAGCTACTACTAACAATAAAGAAACATACGAATTATATTTGCCGAGAAGCAGTTATTACAATCAAAGTGTACATTTTTTTTTTGTTTTAGTTCAAAGATATCATCTGAGGACTAATGCGATCAGAATACAAATTCTTAGAATACTGTTTTTTCCAACATAGCTATCAGGCAAGCGTCTTCAAATGGCGCGCTAACACGGCAGTTTTTTCCAACCATAGCAGAGAGGCTAAAGTAGAAAAGTTGGAGGCCCAACTTCTATAAACTCACCAAACTGTTGGACTGGCCATGAAAAATAAGAACCTACATAAAATGTTTTGGTTGAATTCGGCACTCTGTACGTGTGATCTATCGTATCGGTAAATTTGGCGCAGATCGTTGAACACCTGATCTTTTACTGCCTAATTCTCGAATCTATCGCTAATCACCTCACTTCACTCTAAGTTTCTTCAGTTCACTTAACTCTAAACTTTGGCCACCGAATGGACAAAACTTCTTTATTAAAACCGAATCCATTCTCATAAAATTGGCACTTTTGTTAACAGCATTGACTTTGAGGTTTTATAATATTTTTTTGTTTTCGTTTGTTGATATTATTATGAAATTGACAATATATTTTAAAATAATCTAGAACCTATATTGGTAACTATACTTGGCAGGTAGTACTAATTTCGGAGCTTGTGGAGCAGTTATGGATGTAATAGGATCCGAAGAGCGGAAAGAAACACCAAAATAAATAGGCCAGACTAGGGTGGGAGATTGTTTATATATGCAGCCGAGCTAGCCCTACAAGGGAATGGTTTTTACACAGTTTTCGACGAGTTAACAACGACTCAGCAACCTTCTACTACCTTTCTCATCACTTAGTTATAAATCTCGCTATCTAACTCCTACATAATTGTAAAGTCCTTGCAGTTTTGTGTCTCTCTTTCATTTTACAGTGTCCAGCATATATTCTAGTTTATTTCATCTTGTAACCCATTCTCTCTTATTTCTTTCTATTTCTCACATCCATTATATAGAAGTTATATATAATGGGAGAGTTAGGTGGAGAGAATTTTGGTCTCGATTGATGAAAGGAGAAAACTTTGTTAACACTGGTTAACCAGTATATTAATAAAAGACACAGTCTGCCTGGACTTTACAATAGAGAATGGTCAAGACAGAGTGGTATGAGATGGCACGTAATGACTGGCGAGATTTGAACTCTGGTGAACTGTCGGTCTCTGGACTGTCCATTGCTGTATTTATCTGATTTCCCCCACTCCAGTCCGAGAGAGTGATTGGGTTCGTTTCTCTTCTCTCTACTCTCTTTGGTTGCTGTTATATATAAAAAAAAAAATCAGACCATTTGCTAAAATCATTGTATTCTTACAGAGGGTACCTCAAAATATGTATTTCCATAGGAAATGCCAATTACACAAGATCGCAATATTTGTTCAAGTCGTGTTCATTTTCTTAACAAACTACACGATTAATTTAACAAACTTCTAAAGAGAAATACATAAGATAAGTGACCACCCTTCAGCTCCAAAGAGATATTTATTTCCAATAATAAAAAAAATGAATTATTCTCGTTAAAGATACTGAGGGCTGCTTAATGTATGTTTTTTCGTAACGCCCACCTCAGTATATGTATCATATTTACGTACATAAGTCAGCATTGAATGTATTGCTGGAGTTACCTCCGCTGCATCTTTTCATACAAGCGGAGGCGAAGGCCACTGCATACAGACTAATGAACAATGGCCCATAGAAACATAAGAGCTCCTTGGCCAAGCATTTGGACATAATACAGAAGGTTGACCCTGGCCCTATTTTCAATATGGCTGGGGAACGTTGCTGCCCAACATTCCACTTTGATATCCTCTTCCGGATGATCTTTACATCAAGATCCGAATGAGCTAAAAGTTGGGAAAAACGAGGCCGGACTGGGGGATCCTGTTCACGGAGAGATCCAAAATGGCCTGCGGAACTAGAACCGGAATATATGGAGTTAAACTGGAGGTACTCAATGAGAGGCCTCTTGGTAGATACTTCACGGTATCCCAGGCTGTAGTTTATGCTATAAAGGTCTGTGCTGAGGGAACTTACATATGGGCCCTAGGAATAGAGAGATATTTTCGGTCAGCCAGGGGGCACTGAAAGGCTCTTGGGTCATTCAGAATTACTTCTTCCCTAGTCAGGGAGAGTAGAGGCTCCCTGGAGGCGCTTTCCCGGCACAATCAGTGCGGCTGGTATGGGTGCCGGGACATAAGGGGACAAAAGGCATGAACTAGTCGACCAACTGGCCAAGAATGGAGCGAACACCCCTTTCTGTGGGCCGGAGCCTGTTCTGGGGATAGCCAAAAGTATGGCGAGGGCATCTCTGAGAGAATGGACTCGGAGAGAACATAATCGTCACTGGAGGTACTGTCCGCGAGGACAGTACTGGGGTAGAGCACGGATCTGGCTAGGACAGAGCACGGCTCTGGCTATGCCAGAGCTGTGTGAAAGAAGACCAGAGACCCTGGGTCTTTGCAGATATCAGAATTGTCTGATAACGGGCCTGTTTACAGGGCACGGCGGGTTCAAGAAACATCTGCACAAGGTGGGATTATTTGATTCAGAGCCCTTATGTAGACTGTGTCAGGAGGAGAAGGAGACGGCCTCTAACCTGTTGTTTATCGGTTGATTGCGGTACGAGATCTTCGGCATGTTGAGACTGCCTCACTCCGTCGGCTGCTGCAAACTTCGTGCTTATTAATGTAGATCCCCATCCCTCACGATTCGTGTCATATTTTTTGTTTAATACACACACGTTCAGGGGGATGCCAGAGCTTGTGCTCATATCCGTTCGCACAACGATTCGTGTCAATATCGTTTAGGCCCTCGCGGACAGTACCTATACATACCTTGAAAACCCTCGCTGTCATCAAAACCAGGAAGCCATTGACTTACATTCATACTTTCGATTAAAAACGTGTCACAAAGTTTTTCCAAAAAAAAAATGCGTGATTAAATAAAATTATGAGATTTCTATTTATCCTTGCCATGGTTTTAAGGTGTAGAAATTTCTTAACAATATAAATTTAGATATTTTAAAAAGAACGACATATATTTTTATGAACTGATAAAACAAACCGATTTAGTTGTAGAAATGAAGCTGATATTAACCAGTAAGGGTGGCTAAGGAGTGGGAACAAAAAAAGACTTTGAAATAATGTCCTTTTTATCCGATTGCAAACCACTTTGATATGCGATATAATTCACTGTAATTTGCACAGATTACGTTACTGAGCAACTAGGGAAAATTAAATAACTGAAAAGGAATAAAGAGAAAAAGTAAAAAACTGCTGACTGCAAACTACTATAACCAACTGTACTTTTTGCAATTACAATCCCTAAAAAAAAAAATAATAATAATAATTCTGTAGCTAAATACATAAGTTAGTGATTATTTTGTTTGATTTCAGCCATGAAATTAAATATGAAATTCGAATTTTTCAACGATAAAAATCAGTAATATATTTATTTAAACAATCCACATATATACACGACCTGAATACTTTGAATCTTATCCGCAAATTAGATTATGTTTTAATTCTGTATTCTTATTACCTCTAGGTGATGGAGTATGCACACAGATTGTTAATTTGGGGACTATAATATAAATTCTAGGATAATAAAGCTACTGAGATATGCAGTTATAAGATTGTTCGAAGAAATTATTGTCTTAATGAATAAATAATAATTGCTGATGTGGTGTTTGGTTCCGCACAGCTGGAAAGCATCAGAGACATTTTCCGAGGCAGCCCTGCTTCTTCATTTTGTGGTCATCGACCGGTTTCGGATGGTGTTCGCCCATCTTCAGGACGCGTTTTTCAGACAGTGTGACAACACAGACTGAAAAACGCATCCTGAAGATGGGCGAACGCCCGAAACCGGTCGATGACCACAAAATGAAGAAGCAGGCTACCACGGAAAATGTCTCTGAAATAATAATTGCATTTGAAAAAATGAAGTTGGTGCCTGTATCTCGCTTCTGGAAACCCCAAAACAAATTTGCAAATTAAATTTGGATTTCTAACAAAAAACTACGGGGATAAGTATTTTTTAGTTCTTTTCTAGCTATCTCAGTTTCTTAGATAGAAAGTCGTTATCAATATCTTGGGTTTTTGTGTGCATATATATATATATACTTATGTATACACACACACACATATATATATATATGCACACAAAAACCAGCTAAAATATGTCAGGTTCTTTTTTTGTGTTACACATTTTATGTCACCTTTCTATGTCAGATATTTATTTTTATGCCCTTGTTAATATCGGAGCCGCTGGATCGATTACCGACAGATTCCAATAATGTGTTTTCAGTTTTTCTAAATTTTTTCCCATGATTGTTAAAAGCGAGCCCAAGAAGCGGCCGAGTACTCCGCCGAAACCTTCGAAAGTTTCAGTTGCACGTAACTCAATATTAGTTTTTTTTCTATTTTTATTGTAATATTAATTCCCTCATCTGAAAAGCCCGATTTGTTTACTCTTCCATCATTGGGATTTGTGTTAAAGTCGTGACTTGCATAGTCCGGAACGTATGTTTTAATGAAATCCTCTACCCACTTAATTACACTTCACTATGAGAAGGAATCATGTTTTTTTAGTTTACGTATTTTGCTTCAAAAATTTTTTAGAACATATTTTTATCTAAACTGTTGCACAGTTAGTATTATATTTATTTCATTTTTTCGCTATATAGATATTCTTGTTTAATATATTCCCATTTCTTTCGGAATTCAACCTCAGGCGACTTCTTACATTCCGATCCTTTTTCAATAATACTTCATGCTTTTAGCAGGATGTGTTTCTTTCAACAATACTGAGTTAGAATTTTTTTTCTTTTTTCTCTTCAGGGAAACTCATCTGTTAGCTGCTTTAATAACCTCGACGTCTCATTCCAGTCCCCACGGTTCAATGAGTCACACCAATGTACGCATCTAAACCACCAACGCTGGGTGATCTAAACTGCGTGCGAAAGATCTGACAAATGTCGCCCCTTTGGGAAAAATTGTAAATAAAACTGATACGGGTCTTAGTATACCAAGATTAAGACGAGATGAAGGCTCCTCAGGGGTTTTGCTCTTTATCTTGAAAATTGCAGTAAATTCGGAGAGCGACAGTAAAATCGGAGTCGCTCTTCCGGTAATCCGATTTCTTTCAAACTCGGAAGTTTGGCAACATTTCTGATTCTTATTAATATTATTTATAGAACGACAAGACAGAAAGAGAAATGTGGATATCTTGAAAAAAGTCCAGTCTTACAATTTAAAAGACGAAATGGTTGAAATGGAGATGGGCTGGCAATTTGGCAAGATATAAGGACAAGCGATGGTCGACAGTTAGCCCTGAACTGTTTCTAAGAGATAAGGTTCTGAAGCAGTTGGAGTCAGCATTAATTTACGCTAGAATATACGAATTTTCATTATTAATTTGGTGTAAATCAACCAAGGATTGTAACCAAATGGAAAAAGATTTCAATGTACCCATAATAATAAGCAAAGAAAAAAATTGATTATTGTATAAAAATAGAGCTATTATGTGGTTAAAAATTGAAATATTTGTTTACTTTTATGGTTTTAGTATTTTTCTAATATTTGAATTCACCGTTTTAATCTGTTTTCTGGTAATATCGGCTTATTTAATTTGTACAAAATCTCTCTTGGATCATATGGTAGTATCTAAACGAAATTCAAGTTTAAACATTCTGGTATTTTTCGTTTATCCGATGCTCTGGGAAAACATATATTTCCAATCTAAAAAAAACAAAATTCAAAACAACTTTGTCAATCAAAATTTGATACGAATGTAATACTTCTTCCTACAAAGAATAGAAAAAAAGACAAGGAAATCTCTTTTATTTGCCAGGAGGTAAAGGAGGCTTTAAATGCATAGACATCTGTGCAGGAACGATGATGTACACTACTCAAGAATGTACCGATTGCGATAGCTATAGTTTTTAGTCTAACTTTTTTCAGTATTTTTGAGAAAAAAGTCGTACAGAGCGCAAAAATCTGCCCATAGACAATTTATTCAGTTCTATCATTTAACTCAACAAATGCTAATTTAAAAGAAAAATATTTAAATAAGATGACGGATTAATGAGTAGATAATCTAGTTAATTAGATTGCGAATTACTTAAATATTTATTTACCTGGCGAAGAGATCAGTATGAAGACGGTGCTGGGAAGAAACACTAATATCAGGGCGAATAAAATGTGCCGCCTTCGTAGTGGTGATAGAGTCAACCCCATGTCCTGCCGACACAGCTTCTATCAATGCACTACCTGTAAATATAGGAACAATTTTTAAGAAATATAGAGAGATGATTCGCTCTTATGATTCAATAAATAAACGAAATTTCATACGTTCTGTGCAAAACAGAGA
Organism: Triatoma infestans; assembly: GCA_011037195.1. Lineage (NCBI taxonomy): Eukaryota > Metazoa > Arthropoda > Insecta > Hemiptera > Reduviidae > Triatoma > Triatoma infestans. Next base: position 94,702 of record JAAEAF010001199.1, on the reverse strand, counting down.
TATTTAGTTTATAAATAAGGAGCAGTAAAAATTGGAAATTTATTCCAACATTTTACAGTCATTATAATTTTATAACAGTATTGTAAAGTATAAACGGCTTAATGAACAGCTTATTTGTTTGGATGGTTTTGAATTTTTTACAACTCTGAATGGATGAAAATTTTGATGACTGTTACTGACGTCCTAACGGAATTCCTCCCTTCTTATCGAAAAGGGTGAAGACATGAAAAACAAAACTAATACCTACTTATGCGGAAAAACAAATTAAATCCTTCAATTATAAATCTATAAGAACACTCGTTTGCAAAATTTTGATACAAATACCAGAATCAAGCCATGACAGACGGAAAACATCTTATTACAATCTCAAAGCAGTGCAAGAAGCTCTAAACATGGTCAGAAACTGGTGTAGGGAAGAGGACTTATCCATAAATCTCCTATAACACCGTAATAGTTCCTTTCACGTTACACCACAAGTTAGAAGGACTAAAATCCCCGCAACTTGGGCACATTCTGATTCCATTAGCTCTGGAGGGTAAGTACCTAGAAGTTACGTTTGACCTCAGACTCAGCTGGAACAAACATATCGACAAAATCGGACACAAAGCCAACATTTTATTTGGTATATGCAGAAGGCATTCTGGGGCTTGCACCACATACTATTTAACTTTTTGGCTGTACGCCAGAGCCAGTATACCAATGATTACTTACAGGTGAGTGGCTTTCTGCAGGTTCCAAGGCTCTGTAGAAACGGGGGGGCGGAAAGGCTGGGTGGGATCCAAAAACAAGCATGCCTAGGGTTCGACTGGGGCCATGGCAGTCGAAACCTTTTATTCAGAAATTCTCGCTTATATTCAACAGGGATCTACTGAACTAAGGAAGATTATTAGGATAATAGTGGGTCTTCTAACGGGGAAACGTAGGGTGAACAAAGCACATGCACCAGTCAATACTTACAGACGATGAGAGTGCCGATTCTGTTATGCGGAGGAAGAAAAATTCTTGGCGAGTATTGTGACCTGCTAAAGACTAGGTTTTTTCAGTTATTGGTGAGCAATTCAGAAGCCATAAGCTTCATGACAGAGCCGCTTCAGCTTTGTTAGGATTCACAAAAGAGCGAAGCTGGAGAAAGTGCTATAAAAACTGAGGATCCACAATAGACCTCCTTTAAAGGTCGCGGTTGAATGAGGCTTGGCTAATAATATAATAACAAATAATAAAAGGACTTTATTTAAATCACCATATACAATAAATGTTTCATAAAAAGAAAAGAAATACTCACAGACATATCTCATGGTCGAAAGATCGTCTGAGAGAGAGAGGCTGTCTAAATGAAATTCGAAAATTGTTACTAAATTATTACAGTAAAAAATTAAAAATATGTTTGGCCAAAAAGTCAACTAAAAATCAAATCAAATTTTAAATCGATCGCAAAAAAAAAAAAATCAAATTAAATTTGAAATCTCATGCAATACAGAAATAAAAACCTCAGTGTCAATCTCCACAATTCAAATCTATTTGCATAGATCTTTATTTTATTTCTAGAATCTTATTATTTCTTAGAATTCTTTTTTATAGGTACCGCTTTTTTTTATTTATTTTCTTTTATATGACAAACAATTTATGTATTTTATTACAAAGTTATACATTATTATACAAAAATGCTTATTAGTTTATGCAATTTCATTAATTAAATTCACTGATAAGTACATAATTATATCTCCACGCATCTTTACAAGAAGTTCATGAAGCTAGTTCAACAGTTTCCATTTAAATAACTTATAAATTCTTCCCCACAATATATCTTTTTCTGTTAGTTTACACATAGAACAAAGTTTTACTTCATTTCCAAATTATATTTGTTAAGATACCGCAGTTCCCTACTTGCTTTGACTATCCAGCTTGTAAAATTTACAGAATACAGTATTTCAATTTTTTTTGTTATATAACCTTTTTTATTGAATATTTACAACTGTTCTATAACAAACAGCTAGTAAATATGATATACGAACAATATACAAATGTAGTGATAGTTGTGAATGATGATCATCGAGTGATGACCATCATAGTCGACCATTATTGCGTGATGCAGCAGCGCCTCAGCCGTCTGTGATGATTAGAATGAAGTGTCCTTGAAGATAAATTTGCAGCTAAAGGGTTAGGATGTAATAGGAGTTTTTGATGGAAGCTATTGTAACGAGTTTTGGAAAAACAAACGAATGGAATTTTGAAATCAATGTGGATAGTTAGATTACTGACCAAAAAGGGTGCGTTTTGGATATGACGGAGGTTCTTAGATTGAGGGTCTGTATTTTGTTAATGTTAGATCGTTTTGCAGTTCCGTAAAGTTCTTGTAGGTACGTCCAAATGGGAGCCAAAAGAGGTAGAGTATTTTATTGTAGAGTGTTAGTTTTGAGCGTTGGTCGAGTAGTCTCTTTAGGAGGTTGTATCTAATATTCAGTTCAATGCGTTTAAGTCACGTGTGTGGATTCCAAGAAAGTCGCTTGTCCAGGTACAGTCCAGGTACCGCACATGGTCTGCTGAGGGAATAGGTGAGTTATATAAGTAGACAGGAGCAAGAGTTTTTCGTTTTAGTGTAAAGACTATGTACTTGGATTTCTGTGGGTTGATTTTTATTGGTCATTTTTGAAGCCAGGATTCCAAAGAATTCAGGTGGTTTTGTAGAGAGCAAACTGCAAGAGTAGGATCAGTATGTGTGGAAATGATTGCAGTGTTGTCAGCGAAGGTATAAATAAAGGTATTGGGATGGTAACTCAGCTGTGTAGAGATTATAGAGCAGGGGAGCTAAAGACTTCCTTGTGGTACTCCAGCAAGAATGGGATGAATATTAGATTGAGAATTGCAATGAATTACTTGGAAGAATCGCTCTGTGAGGTAGGAGTTAAGAACGTGATAGTAAGTAGAGGGTAGACAGAGCTTCAGATTGCAAAGCAATCCTTTATGCCATAACCTGTCGAAAGCTTGAGAGACATCTAAGTAGCGATGGCGTCTACAACACGATGAGCTTGCTGGATTGTGCAGTTCAGCAGCGGAAACCAAATTGATGGTTTAGTATTATCTTCTTCTTCTTCTTTGTTAGTTTTACTGCCCATTATTGAGCCTTAGCCTCCTCTATTCGCCTCCGCCAGTCATCTCTTCAGTTGCCGCAGCTTTCCAATTTCTCGCATTCAGCAGAACTCTGGAATCTTCTCCTATATCACCAACCCATCTCAGTTTGGGTCTGCCCACTCTTCTCGTACAGTCAATTCTTTCTTCCAAGACCTTTCTAGGCACCACACATTCTGCCATACTTGCAACATGCCCAGCCCATCGCAGCCTAGTGAGCCTATTATTTTAACTACATCTGGCTCGCCATACATGTTCAATATCTCCATATTGGTTCTTCTTCTCCAGCTTTGGGCCTCCCAAACTGGCCCGATGATCCTTCTTAAATTTCTTCTTTCGAATGTCGAAAGGATTCTCTCGTCACTCTTGGAGATTGTCCATGTTTCAGACCCATAGATGAGCACTGTGCGGATCAGAGTTTTGTATAACAGGATCTACATCTTTCTAGAAACAAGACGGCTTTTTGATGGCGGTTTAGTCCGAAGTAGCGGCTATCACTCTGTTTCTTATCTCTTCGTACAAGTTACTGCTTCCAGTAATCAGCGAACCTAAGTAGCAAAACCTGTCCACATGCTCAAAACTATAATCGCCTATTGCTATAGGCTACGCTAAAGCCGAGGCTGTCGCTCCACCAGCATGCATATATTTGGTTTTTGCCTGGTTCACCTCCAGCACAAGCTTCTTAGTCGCCCTTTCATATCGAGAAATGCATTCTTCATAGAGTCGAACGACCTCCCGATGAAGTCGATGTCGTCAGCATAAGCAAGTATCTGGACAGACTTATGGAATATCGTTCCACTTGTCTGTATTCCAGTATCCCACACAACCTTTTCGAGAAACATATTAAATAATTGTCTCACACCTTTGCGCGTGGTGAAGCTGGATGAGTGATGATCTTTTATACGCACAACGCACTCCATTCCTTCCATCGCGAGTCTAACAAGACGACAAGTTTAGGCGGAATACGCATGGCCTTATACAGCTCTTCTCGATTGATACGCTGCTTTGAAATCTACGAAAAGAAGTTGGGATTGCAAATTGAATTCTCTCCCTTTTTCCAGTATCATACATACGGAGAAATTTGATTTATAGTGGATTTATCTCGCCGAGATCCACACTGATACCCACCTATCTCAGCATCTACATAAGGAAGAAGCCTTGCGTACATGATGTTGGACAGAATCTTCTAAATGCAAGTCAACAACGGGATTCCTCTGTAATTACTGCATTCCAATTGATCTCCCTTTTTATAAATAGGGCATATAATAGCCGTTTTCACGGTAGTGGTATTTCTTCTCTAGTCCAGATAATGAGGATGATTTCTTGGAGTTCTTTTAACAATTCCTGCCCTCCGTGCTTAAAAATTTCTGGAGGAAGGTTATAATATCCAGGAGCTTTATTGTTTTTCATTTTCACGATTGCTCGTTCAATCTCATCCTCTTCTGGATGATCAATTTCATCCCCCGCTAATCGAAGTATCAAAGAAGCGCCGGAAGTAATCTGAGCATCTGTTCATGATTTCTTCTCTATGGGTAGCGAGTAAGCATTCTCGAGTCGACAGGCGCTAATTTTCGGCTCAAATGGGGCTGGCTCTTCCTTTGTTTATTTTTAGATTCGTTAGCTTTCTTCGTTAGTATCTGCATCTTTCGATTTCTTGCAGCTCTTTCTATGTAATTTCTTTTCTTCTCGCCTTTTGGCGCAATATTCTTCCCTGGATGCCCTGGTTGATCTTCTTTGAAGCATCTGTTTATATGCTTTATTTTTTTCTTGAGTGATTTTCTCACACTCCTCGTCAAACATGGATTCCAAGATGGTTTTTCCTCAAAATCAAGGGTGCTCTGTGCTGCATTATTCAGGACCGCGGAACATATTTCCCATCGGGTGTCAAGATCCTTCTGGAGCAGCTGACTCCTCCATGTATGCCCCAAATTGTTTTTGATAATTTTCTCGGATCTTCTCATCTATTAGTTTTGAAACATCAATCTTCTTAATTTTCCGGCTGTTTGCCGACTTACGCTGCTTATTCTCGCTCTCACTCTAGGGATTGCAAGATAGTGGTCCGAGTCCACATTCGCATTCCTAAATGTCCGCACGTTCATCAGGCTCGATCTATGCCTGTTACTCGTACCAATGTTACCACGTACGTGGTCGATTTGATTTTGCGATGGCACGGCAACCACTTGGGCGTAAGAATGGTGATTTCTGCTGTTTGTTGCCTTGTTATTCTGTTGACTGCATGTTCTTTTGAGGAACTGTAGATTGCTGGCCGAAAGTATTAGCATGGTTGGTTCTATTGATAGCAGAAACATGGTTATAGATTGGATTTCGTTTTCTAGAACGTTGTAATTCTATATAAACAATGAATGCTTTATAGTGGCAACATGTTCACTACTGCATAGAGCACATGTTGGCGGTGTAGTGCTCAGATACTGCACTCTTTTCGTATGTCCATATTCCTGGCCTCTTTTACATTGCACAATGACGCGGTGTTTGAGGTTCTTCAATTTTGATTTCAGTGTGGCATAGCAGTTCGAGGTCGAATATCTCTTTGTTATTAGAGCTTGGTTCCAAGTCGACAAAGAATAACGGCAATGTTATATTGGATAGATAACTGGGGATATGGTGCAAGCAGAATGCTCATGTACCATCAGCTTTTGCTTGATAAATTTAACAGGTGTACTCTGGTGCAAGTGCCTGATGGTAGGCTTTCCACTTTCTACTTGGTAAGTATGAAATTCTGTTTTTTGTCTCTGAGATAATGTACGATACTTTTGTATCCCTCAATGGTTTTTGCATGAATAATTAGTCTGTTATTCGGGCCTTGCATGTAAAATTATTGTGTCCTACCAATTCAGTAAAGGCTTTGCATAGGCCGGGGTTCTTGTAACATTTGTTATGTATAGGGGGTGGTGGTTTAGGTTTTTTTATTGATGTTGTCGGTATAGCGTCCATTTCATCTGCGACTTCCAGCGGAGAAAACGGGTTGTAAGTGATAATTCCAGGAGGTACTGTTTGCTTTATATTGTGCATTGACATAGATCCAAAATGTTGACTACTAAGTAGTTGTTGATTTTTTGAAATTATTTGGTTTTTCTTGAAAACGGGTGGTTATCCTTTTTGGTTGGCGTGCTAAGGATAGATGTTTTCCTCTTATTGGTTTGGAGTTTATTGAGCATGTTAATTCATTATCTGTAGAAGAACCAGAATCAATGAAAGTCTTGTTACTTGTTAGGAATTAAAAACTTTAATTAGTGGCAAATTTAAAAACTTGAATTATGAAAAAATAAGCTGTATACAAAATAAGTGAAAATAATATTTACCGTGCTAATCAAATTATACACAATACTTATAAGTTAAAAAAAGACTTAAATAAAGTTTTATATTTACAAGAAGCTGTTCAGGTTATTGAATAATTAAGAAAATCAAAAAAAAGAAGTACTCAAAAGTTTCAGGTTAGTCAATTGCACTTTAAAAAATCACTCACAGCACTTAAAAATGATACTCACAAAGGGTTATCTCATACATCTATATAAAAAGTATTTTCTAATTATGTTAAATGTTTAATAATTTCTACACTCTAAACTTTTAGAAATTTTAGAAAAAGTAGATAAACATTAAGCAAAATGCTTGCTTTGGTTATCAACTGTTTTCTTTCATTTACAAAATTAAGTTGTAAATTTAATTGTATAACAATATGTGCCGTTGACTACTCTGTGTTGACAAGTTAATTAATCCATATCTAATAATATTTAAAGCTAAATATATTTTCAATTTATTATTTATAAAGGAATATCATGCCTTACACAGGGGTACCCACTCTTTAAAGAAAAACAATTTTTTTTAATTATTTCCTTTAATAATATACCAGGATATCTATATGCCGGAAGCTGATTACATCTTTGAATATATTTTAAGTTTAATTTGACGGTATACAAGAACGAGGATAGTACCTTGGATTCCAAATATAACACCAAATCAGGGGTATTAATGGGTAGACGAATAAATGAGCGAAAGATAGGTGGCGCAAATATTCTAGACATTAGCCATTACTGTAATAATTTATTTATTTCTAAAGTCAGAGAAAAGAGAATTTTCCAGAGTTCTTTTTTCTTTTTCATTCTTCAGACCATCTTCTGAGAATACACTAATTTAAATAATAAATAATAACAAGTCCCCTCTACAGATCCGAAGGGAAGAATAGGCCTGCTCCTGTCCAAGATGCCGTAAGAGGCGACTAAAGGACTACGCGGGGGCGGATGGTGTACAGCCGTTTGGGTTTAGCCCATCCACGGAACCCTAGCTCAATACCAAACACAAACTCAAACACGTACACCACACATGCAGATCCCCTAAATCCCAGAGTCAGGTCCCGAGCCGGGAGGTTTGTGGGCGGGCGTATCAGCCCACTGGATAGGCCCCACTGAGCACTAGGCCGAACTCAGTGTGTAAATAGGCCTTCCCTCTGGTAAGGGGGTACTCCCGTGGGGTGATGTTCAGTTCGTCCCAACTAGTGGGAACTTATGGAACCCTCATAAACCTAAATCCATCAGGCTCATTAGAAAAAAATGAAGTTTTCTCTTCATTGAAAAGAAGTGGTAAATATAAATGGATAGAATCGAACATAGAATTTCCAGGAAGTAATATGGGACAGCAGTTCCTAATTATGACATCTGAAGAAGAAGGGAAAAGCTATGAACCTTTCTAGTACTATAAAATATTTACTTCTCTAAAAACTATTTGTCCTAGAACAAAGACAAAAAAATTAAGAAATGGTTCATTACTGATAGAAACGAATGCAAATGCTTTGCTGGGCATAGAAACTTTCGAAGGGCATAAAAGTAAAGGTGGGACTACATAAAAGTCTCAATTATTCTAAGGGTATTATATCCAGCTATGAACTATTACATTGCACTGAGGAAGAAATATTAAATGAATCTAAATCGCAAGGCGTCGTTGAAGTAGACTATACAAAAAACAATTCGGAGAGAGCAGACCAACACCAGCACTTGTATTAACTTTTAAGGGATCTCAAACGCCAAAGAGGATGACTGCCGGCTTCCTGTCCTTACAAGTGAGACACTATAGTCCCAATCCTCAAAGATGCTTCAAATGTTGGGCACTAGGCCATATTGCTAACAAATGTACGACTGGCGACCGTAAAATATACTCCTTAGAAAAGCATCAGAATGAGTGTTTATGTACAATTGCAATGGTCCGCATCCCTCGGTATCCGCAGAATGTACGAACTTCCAGGGAGAGAAAAGGGTACAAGAAATTAAAGTGAAGGAATGTATCAGTTATAGGGAAGCACTAAAGAAACTAAATTCAGAAACAGACCTGTAACTTTTGCAGAATGTGTTACTGAAAATAAGAGTGAAAATAAAAATCTTGAAGATTTGGTAATGCGTCTGACAACAGTAGTAGAGACCCTAGCAAATACTATTGGTAATTTTGAAGAAAAGTATGAGAATTTATTATCTAAAATAGATTCAACAAATAAAGAAAAGGAAAAAGATAAGAATTTGCTGCAAGATAATTCAAATCCAGTCAGAGAAGATCTTTTAAAAATTGCAGCTACCTCAAAAAAACGTCCTCAGACACCAAATTCTCTGACTTCTAAACTCCATACAGTTGCCTCTCCACCCCAAAAAATTATAACAGGTGACACCAGAACATTAGATCGGAAAACCAAAAGTGGAAGAGAACTGAGAGGCAGCACATCTTCCAATTCCTCTTTATTCAACGCGGAAGACAAAGATTTGAAAGCAGTGGACATACAAACATTGAAGCAAATAGTGACAGATCTCCGAAAGAAAGGGAAAGGCAAGAAATAGAAATAAAGCATAATTATTTGAACATTAATATGATAATACAGTAGTTGTCGTGGGTTTTATAAAAATCTAGAAGAGCTGAAATTAATTATAAATAAATACAATCCCAAAGTTATATGTTTAACAGAGACCAACTTTCGGGAAAGAGATATGCCACAAATAAGAGGATATGAATTGTTTCGAAGAGACTTTCTCTCAGGGAATAGGGCGTGCGGAGGCGTGGCCATCTTCGTAAAATATGATATATATTGTGAAAACGTAAATACTATTAATAGTGGTTTACAAGCTGTATATGTGACTACTCACTGCCCGTTGAAAATAACAATATGTAATATGTATTTACCTCCTGCATCAAACGTAACCAAAATGCCAATATTAAGATAGATACGGGCTTTACCGAGCTATATATAGTCCTGGGAGATTTCAATGCGCATCATACCCTGGGGTGTTCTTCTAATGTAAGTCAACGCGGAAGAATATTGAAAGATATTTTAATAGAAGAAAATATTGTTCTAATCAACAAACAGGAAGAAACCCACATCAGTAGTAGTAACGGTGTGCTTGTACCGCACCTCGACTGGATTGTCCATAATGACCTTTGTGAGAGTGGCCATAATCATCAGCTCGGAACAACAACGTCCTAGGCGATATATACCTGTTAGATGGGCATTCAAACAAGCGCAATGGGATAAATTCACAGAATTAGCAAACTTCTGCAATACTTCTGAATTCTCGAATCTAGATGAGGAAATGGATTACATAATCCACGTCTTGATAAAGGCAGCGGATCATTCAATCCCTAAAAGTGGGAAATCTTTAAGAAGATCTCCTGCGCCTTGGTGGAATAATGATTGCAGAGTCGCAATAAAAGAGAGGAAAAGGCCCTAAGACATTTCTATCGACAATCTTCTGAAGAAAATCTCGCCAGATATAAAATGTTAAAAGCTAGAGCGAGAAGAATTATCAAAGAAAGAATAAAAGTGTCCTGGAGACAATTCTTTTCAACTATCTCTCAATCTCAGCTATTGAGGACAATTAGAACTATAATGGGCGTCAGACCTAGTTACCAGGTTCCAGGTTTAAACATAAATGGCACAATTAAAACAGATGACCGGGAAATAGCGGAATGCCTGGCCGCAACATTTGCAAGTGAGTGTAGAACGGAACAGCATTCTCCGGTATTTCAATCTATCAAACAGGAAGAATAGAATAGAGAGATTTTCTTGATGTCGACGACCAGCAAACTTACAACATGCCTTTAAAACTGTGGGAGTTGGAATGGTCTCTATCAAAATCAGAAGATACTTGCCCAGGAACCAACAGTGTTCATTATATGTTTTTATAACATCTAAACCGCAAAAAGAAGTTATATTTATTAAGGTTCTATGATAAAATACGGAACTCCAGGCAATTTCCAAAGGCCGGAGAACGGCAATAACCACCCCGATTTTAAAGGAGGGTAAAGATAAATATTATCCAAAATCTTACCGTCCAATCACCCTGACTAGCTGTTTATGCGAAACCTTAGAGAGAATAATAAGTAGAAGACTGATATAGTTTCTAGAATCCAAACAGTTCATAAGTAAACAGCAAACTGGCTTCAGACGTAATCACAGTACGATGGACCCCTTAGTCATTCTTCAAAACGTTATCCAAAATACCTTTGTACAAAAACATCATTTACTCGCTATACTTTTTGATATAGAAAGAGCCTTTGACATGGTCTGGAGATATGGCATTCTCATGCAAATATATGAGGGGAAACTCAGGGGAAATCTCCCTGCTTTCATACAGATCTTTTTAAAAAAACGTACTTTTCGAGTAAAATGTTAAACAAGAACTATCATCACCTTTGCTACAGGAAAACGGAGTACCTCAGGGGAGCATTCTTGGCCCCATCTTTTTCACAGTCGCTATAAATAGTATCATGTCCTGTATAGCAATCCCTGTTTCTGGAATATTATATGCCGACGACTTGGTAATCATTAGTAGTGCTCCAAGTGTAGAGAAAGCAAAACAGAATTTATAAATTACGTTGCAAACTTAGAAATCTGGTCAGAGCAAAATGGTCTTCGTTTCTCACCAATAAAGAGCACATGCGTACATTTTCATATATTTCGAAAAGTTCAGCCATCAATAAATTTAAACCAACAGGGCAGAACTATACCGTGTTCGGACAAAGTGAGGTATCTGGGAGTGACTCTAGATTCAGAGCTAATTGGCGCTCCCATATCCAAGACTTGAAACAAAGGTGCATCCAAAAATTGAATGCCATTAAAGTTGTAAAAGGTACTGCATGGGGAGCCGATCGCCACAACTTATTAAATTTTTATAAAGCTTTTGTTCGTAGCAGACTAGATTACGGTAGTATAATTTACGGGGCTGCAAGAGACTCGGTACTCAAAATAATAATACTATCAATACGAGGGTTTGCGCATGTCACTCGGAGCTCTGAGAACAAGCCCAGTAGAAAGTAATCTACCTGAAAGTGGAGAACCAGCACTGCAAGTTAGAAGGGACATCCTGATGTCTAACTATGTGTCAAGGTTGTTGCCGTTAAAAAATCATGTCGCCTATGAAGTCATTTACAATCCTCAATTTGAACATTTATACGCTAGGACAAATACAAGCACTTTACCTTTGGGCATACGTTTTAAAAATTTCTGTTTGCTTAACAATGTATCCATTCCCATGCCTGTATGTTCGATCTCTCCAAAAATAGAAACTTGGAGGTAAGCTTAGAATAATGGGCTTAAGTTTGCCGCCACACTAGGTAAATATATTAAAAGTAAAACTCCGAACTACGTATACAGGAACCTTCTACAAGAGCGACTACTGCTTAAATATAAAAGTTATATTAAAATATTCATCGACGGGTCAAAGACGATAAATGGAGTAGTAGCAGCTTTCGTCATTAAGCCTCCCATTAAGCAATATCGCAAGCATATCTACAGCCGAGTTATTCGCTATATACAAAGCACTAGAACATATTCGGAACTACAATGAACATAGGAAATATATTGTTTGCTCCGATTTGAAGGAGCTCACTGGAGATGATAGGCAATCGGGACTCCGATAGTTTACTAATTAAGTACATACTTACGCTCCCTACGACCTCCTAACGATCCCTACGAGAAAATAAAGAAGTCTCCTTTATTTGGATTCCCGGTCATGTGGGTATAAGAGATAACGATCTGCCGACAAAGCTGCTAAATAAGCGGCATCAATGTCTTGTAGAGACGAACGTGTCCTTGTAGTCGATTGGAAAGCATTTATAAAAAAACAAAATCTTTCGAACTGGGAAAAGGAATGGCAATCAGTGCAGCTGTCAAATAAACTAAGGAATATCCAGGGTACCACAAAGAAATGGTCAACCTCAAAACGAGAATCTCGGCGAGAAGAAGTTGCCCTAGCGAGAATGAGACTCGGTCACACCATGTTGACAGACAGCCACATATTCCGAAGAGAATATTCGAATATTGGAATATTCGAAATATGTAAACGCGCGGGGAAAAGTAAATTTGCCGACCAGTTTACAGATGCATTAGGAGGCAATGATGGCAATATCAATAAGACTTTCGAATATCTTAGGGAGGTTTATCTTTTTCATTTGTTGTGAAACTAGCTGTACATATGTATGTGTTTAGTTGTTTGCTGGTGCCTTGTGTATAGGTATTTATTTGATAAGTGATACAAGGGAATAGAGGAATATGATTAGACCTAGATTGTGGGTTTGCTGTAGAAATTGTTTGACTGGTGGGTATGTATATGCATCCCGGATGAATCTTTACAAATTAGAAACAGGTGCAAAGGACCATAGCTGTTGTGCACCTTAAAAAATCCAGAAAAAAAATAATAATAAATTTAGTAAATATTATATAACATATGCCATACCTGAATCAAATGATTTAAACTCTGGCTTGAAATTAATAGAACTTCAAAGGTTACACGCACTAAATAACAATAACTGAACAAAAAACATATGATTAACCATGCAAACAATAATTGATAATATAGATTCTGATCTGGTCTGTTTGACTGAGAAATTTGAAATAATTGGCACTGCACTAACTGTCCTTATCTTAAATTTTGTGATAAATATTTCTTCTCTCTTAATTGATCTCCTTTCATTTTAGTTACTTTCTTTATTATTAGAAGCTAAGCACATTTCACATTTATAATTCTACACATTAAAATGTTTTCTCGCTAATAGCCTTTTTAAAAATGGGCCTTAGCGATGATGAAGACGCATCCGATGATAGTTCGTCCATCAAATCATCAGCAATGAATTCATCATTAACAAAATGAGCAAATGAGTCTTAGCGTCACTAGAAACTCGCCGCCAAAACAGAAAAAAAGAAGAAATCTCTTTTGAAATAATCACCAGCTCGCAAACAAAAAGTGACCACATCACAGTGATAGCGCCAGCGCAACCAGAAACGAGTCTTCCTTCCACGTCTATGCTTGCAACAAACAACCAACCCGACAGCGCCATAAAATATTTAAAATTCAAAACTCTGTAAAGAAATTTCTCAGTAATTATATGTGTAAAACAAACATTTCAGACACCGTATTGTCAGCCAATACTACAGATGCGTACAGAGATATTGTTCGTTAACTTAAAGAAAAAAAAACACACTTATCATACTTATCAATTAAAGCAGGATTTACAGAGTCGTCATTAGTAGTCTTCATCAACAGCATTGTGCAAGGACATAAAGTAAGAAATGTTTATCTAGGCTATCACCCAATAACTAAGTACCCGTTGGCATTGTTTTTTGTGTACCTAGAACCACAAAACAAAAACAAAGATATTTTCAATATCCTATATTGAATACATAATTTTGGTTGAAGAACCCCTGTAAATAAAATAATATCGTCTAGTGTAAAAGCTGTCAGACATATGGCTACAACAAAGGATTATTGCCACCATCATCCCCGATCTGTGATGTGGCAAGCGCACATCTCACAGTTGAATGCACTAAGAAGGCAGAAGACCTGTCAACATGCGTTCTTTACCTTGGATCATATGTAGCCAGTTAGAAAGGTTGCACAATACACAAAGAGCTACAAAAGTACAGGGCCCCGGACCAATCTACAACCATCGATCAGCTCAGAGAAGACTAAGACAAGACCAAGGAGTCAATCAAATTCCTCTAACACACTCATCTTCTCCTCTACAACAAAAAAGAGTAACTTCGACTCCTATTACTAGCAACTTCTGCTACGCTGAAGTAACAGCTGGGTCATTTCATATTCAATCTCATACTAAAATATCTTCTCCAGCTACTGCATACATCTCAGCAACCCTTATCTCCTTTATCAACGATTTAAAAAATCTCCTAAGCCCCGAATTTCTCTCCTTACAACAGTAGTCAACAGTCTACTTCCTTAAATCCCTTTTAAGGCTCACACACAACATTCCTTAACTATCCTGCGATACAATTCTGGTCAGCAATATCACATATGTTCATTCGACCTTTATTTACACTTATTTTTACACTTTTAATAGACAACTGATGTACAATCTACAAACATTGATACTACTAGGGAGGTGTAATACTAATTTTAGTGTAATAGATTTAGTATGGTAGCAAAATGAATTATATCAATCTTAGGATAAAAATGTCCTATAAAAAACTACAAAGCTTTACAAAATAAACCAATTACTTTTACATTCAATTAATATTTCAATAACTCAATCAATAAAATTTTCTTTTAGATTTTAATATATTTATATTAAAAAAACAAGTTGTTAAGGCGATATTGTTTAAAAAAAAAAATGTAAATAAATTAAAAAAAAAAATCATATCAGTTGGATTAATTTGTCTCTACTCTTTTTTACTTTCTTTTATTATTCTTTCAAAGAAATAGGCGCACGGCGACCTGAAAGACATCCCCTACATCCCGGGGCTTTCTTAGTGCACTCTAGCTACAGACAACACTCCCCGATGAGCTTAGAGGCTCCTAGGAAGAGAAATCTAAGAGCAGCAATGCACGATTCGAACGTCCGCGAGGAAGTCCAGCTGCTACCGCTGAGAATCCCTTCCATATTGTACACTCTTAATTTGAAGAAAGTTTTGAGGTGTAAATGAGTGAATATTTTTATATCTCAAAATACAGTAACGTATATTACGAGTATCCGGGTGTAATTGAATTTGTTCTGATTAATTTTTATGTTTTATTTTACTTTTTTGTGTAGTGATTTATAAACCACTGAAGCAAGTATATTTTAAAGTAAGTATATTTTACAATTGTTTGAACTTCAAATAGTGGACTTCTAAGTAAGTTTTTAAATGTATTTTTTTACTCTATTCATTCATTGGAGTGTTGTGATTGTAATTAAAAGTAGATAGTGAGGATGTAATAGCTGAGGAATTCATGGACGCCAAAAACAGAGTTTTATTCTAGGTTCAAAAGGGCGCTCATTTTCTGGAGCTCGAACCTAAGAGATATACAAGTGAACGATTAGAAGTAGCTCCAATCGCTGAGTCGTGGGGCAAAAGTGTTTCAGGTGGTCGGAATAGATATGGCGGGACCTTGCATCTGGCGACCGGGACAGGCTATGCAAGAGTAAACATGCCCTTAGAAAAGGAATAAAAATATTGGAGAATTCTTAGAGGAAATATCACCAAATTATTTAATAATTTGGTGAGTTATGAAAAGATAAAAAGCAATTAATCTAAATCAACTTAATGCATTTGCTGAATTATCAGATTTAGAGTATAAGACTTTAAATAGTCTTGATAATAATATATACGAATTAATGCTTGCTGATGAAAATTTGGCGATGAAGAAAGACATAAAATTGCCAAGTCTAAAGGGGTGGATTTCTGTCGTTGCAAAGAGGTGTAAGACCAGACCACTGACTTACCGATCTCAAGACCCTCAAAATTTAATATCCTTAAAACCAAGTAGTATGTTCTTACAAGACATAGAAGTAGTAGGGATAACCGATTTATATATGGTGAAACCGGATGACTTTCGTAAACGATTGCAATATCGTCAAGAGTTAGAGAAGAAATTTCAAGAGAGATTCCGATCAGAATACCTGAGGCAAATACGACAAGTCTCATTAGGACAAATCGTATTCATATGGAGTGATAACCAGAAGAGGTTAGACTGACCTATCGCCCGAGTGATTGAACTTATTCCTGGCAAAGATGGAAATGTCAGAGTAGTTCGCTTGAAAACGTTTAATGAATCCATCCAAACGATTTATCCCTTAGAAACCAAGTTAGATGCATGCAAATCAGAGGTTTTAAGAGAGGACTTGGCAGGACTCAGACGAAGTGGAAGACTTATTAAGAAACCAGTGGACACTTAAAGTTTGACTTTATGTAACTCTATAATATAATTTTGTAAATTAACTTCATAAATTTCATTAATTTAGGTGGGAGGCTGTTGTGATTGGAATTTTATTTAATTTTGCAGTTTATC
Organism: Triatoma infestans; assembly: GCA_011037195.1. Classification (NCBI taxonomy): domain Eukaryota; kingdom Metazoa; phylum Arthropoda; class Insecta; order Hemiptera; family Reduviidae; genus Triatoma; species Triatoma infestans. Next base: position 78,305 of record JAAEAF010001199.1, on the reverse strand, counting down.
TATAGTTTAATAGTTATATATAAAAAAAGCCTGCATTCATATATTGATCTTTGCAATTAAAAGTTTGTCATTTGCATAATTGTTTCTATTCATAGTATATAATTTTGGTGCATTTATTCCCGGCAACTAGAGAGATAGAGATAGTGCGAGAGAAGTTATAACTTCTGACGAGAACGTGTCTACAAGTAGTAGTGGAGACCCACCCACACCTATGTTCATCAAAGATAAATATTTCAGATAATTTGGTTGGTTTAAAATGTATTAATAAAATGAATTTTGCAAGCCAAAATATTAATAATATGAAATTAGAACAATTGAATAATAAATATAAATTGAATAATACTAATTCCATCAGACCAACATGATTGAATGTAGAGTGAGAGCGGGTATAAAAGATCTGCATCTTATGTCCAAATCCATGAAATCAAAACTAGTTACAATAAGAATCGACCTTCATACATTGATTCCATTAACGAAGCTACCCAAAATGTTACCAATAATACCGACAAAGATCCTTATGTAGTCAATTAAAAAGGAAACTAAGGAAATTCAGGTAAAGAACATATAATGACTACAAGAAAATGGCTAATCAAATCACCTAGCACCCAGATGATGATGATGATATAAGCAGACATAATATTACATCAGTCACGGGTTTAAAACAATCTAATCCTCAGGCTGCATATGAACTATTAAACTTAGATATCCTTAAACAAAAGGAAATAACTGCATATATCCCTAATCTGAGAGTCCAGTGTTTAGTGTTATTAAGGGTGTAGATGTAGAATTAGAGGATGGTGAGATACATTCGGAGCTAATTTCTCGTTACTCGTCGATCAGTGTGAAATGTCTAACACAAAAAAAAAAAGTCGTGTGAAACGCTCACATAACTTTTCCTTACTCCAGTTTTCAAAATTGGAATAGACAATTTTTTTTTACAAATTTAAGAAAATTATTTAATTTTTTTTTACAAAATTTAATGAAATTCGTCGGTGTTTTTATGGAGAAAATCATGAAAACTGAAAATACTATTTTCTTAAAAACCGACATCTTCCCCCAACTGAATTCCACCAACATCTTTAATTCTAATTAATATGATTTAGATGATAGAATTGTGCAATAGCTCTTAAGAGGGAATCATAACCCCATCCCTCAACCAAAAGTTCCTTTAAATGAAATTTTTCGGGAAACGTTTCAAATAAAAATTGCAGCTCTTTGTATGCGTAGTTGATTTAATCAATTCAAAGGAAATCGTTGGAGCCATTTTCAAGAAAATCGCAAAAAAAGTGAAAAAACTTTTAGTAAAGTATACTTCCGGTTGAAGAATTTTGACAGGTAATGTGCTGTCGGATCCCACGGTGATGTATAAACGGAATATTAAGTTTGAACTTTATGTGACTTTTCGTTTTTGAATTATGCTGTTCATATATACACACACACTGATCATTTTCTAAAAACCACTTCTTTTTTTTGGACTCAGAGGACCTCAAAACGAATATTTCCGGTGAAAACTCGATATAGAAAATTTGACACGTCGTTTAATACTTCGTCTTACTAGGAGTAAACGTAAAGACAGACACAGCGGTTTTAACCGCAGCGTTTAACGAGTCGGTGGCGATTTAACAAACCACACTAAGAGGCTTTATTAAGCGATTGGTGCATTGATCGATGCGGTTTGCAGTATGGACGACGTAGTGTATTTGTCAATATTGTATTTGCATTGGAAAATTTATTAAAAAAAAAAAACTAAAACGAAGAATGTGGATACATCCAATTATCAAAGAAAAGCAACAAAAAGGGACACAAAAGTAACAAACCTGTGGAGAAAGTGCAAAATAATAAATAATCACTAAATTTGATAAAATACATTGGTGGAAAAGAAGAAAATTTCAAGAAAGAAAAAATCATTAAATGAAGTAACTTTATTCATGTTAAGATTACAAGTTTAGTAAGGGCAAAGATTTAGTAAATGATTCAGTAGTGACTACAGAATTGAGTTAGCTGCATAAAATATTCACTGATGCTATCAAAAATTCATTATACAAATACTTGGACGCTGCTGTCTACTCAGATTGTAATTAAATTATAAAACATTTTATTTACATCAAAAAGCAAAATATTTTTTGAAAACACATTTCTGTGAACTGAACTGATCTCTGGGAAGAAAATAAAAACATACTTTTAGAATATGTTTGATTCTTTTTTTAATTGTTAATTTATAAGTTAATTTATATTCAAACATTTAATTATAAAAATATTATGTATTTTCTATTTTTTATATTCCGTTATCATAAAATTATGCACCCGAAGAAATCGCAGTAAGTAAATATTATTTTATATTTTGGCATCATTATCAGGAAACTGAAGTCCACCGTCGATGTAACAAATCCGGTTAGAAGCAAAATTATCTAGCTCTGGATATAGCTGAAGGGCCATTGATCCACCATTGACCAAGCAACAAAATCGCCTTTTTTTAATCGGCTACAAGGAAATTAAACGATTAGAGCGCAAACTGAGAGATTCGAAGAATTTTCACTTTACTGTTTCAGTTAACAAAGAAATCTGACATTACTGTAGAAGTTAATAGTTACTAGTTAATAATTACTGACAAAAATGAAGCACATATTTTCTATTAATAATCCTGTGGATTATCTGTACTTTAATGTTTGAGAATACAGTGTGTAACCAAGTTTGATGCCTCTATCTACCAACACATAAGTTTTGAGAATTTAATGGCTTTCTAATTATTTATGTTTAATAAGTCGCAATAGCCATTCCACATATAAAATTTCTAGACTTTTATGTCTTGTTTGACGACTCCAAGTTGCCAGCTTCTATATCCAAGGTATAGTAACGGATCTTAAATATACAAAGGTATAAGAATTTTTTTTTGGTTTATAAATTATTAAACTAATTCATAAGACGATTATTTTTGCAAGATTATTAATCTTAACCATTTTACCCTAAAGACCCAGTTCGATATCTTGGAGCGAACAAGCGGCCATTTTAAGAGTCACCCAGGAAGGGCAAGGGGTGCAAACTGAATGTCACCTTCGAGGGGACACCAACCGATTGAAAACTAATTTGTTAAAGTAACTAATTTGTTTATTTGAATTTTTCGATCATTCTATCATGATTTTAAAAACTTCCTATCCGGGACACTTCTGACAGTATCAGACGATTCTGAGACTTTTTGTTTTAGAATTGTATTGTTCATATAAACACCGACCAGATTCTTAAAAAGAAGAAGTCATTTTTCGAATTCAGGTTTCATAAAATTAGTCATTGCGAAGAGAATTCAATTTCGAAAATTTGATACTATGTAGAGTACACCATTACAATGTTTACAACAGTTTTAAGACACAGCTGTTTTATGAGCGTGTTTTGTAAAGACACGAACAAATTCTCTTGAAAAAATTAATTTTCTTATTAAATAGGTGTGTTATTATTCAGCCAAGTTTGATCAAAGTCCAACTCTGATAAAAAAGAAAAAAAAATATTAGAATATTACAAGAGTTTTAACCAACACACTGAAGTTCAACATCAACTTAGTTGCCATCTCATAGAAGATGTCGTCAGCCTCCAGAACAAATGAACAAATCTTGTTAAGCAATTGCAAAAACAACCTCATTACAAAAAAAAAAATATCTGGTGTGAAACACTCACACAACTTTCTCATAATGCTGTTCTCAAAATTATAATTGACAAATTTTATAGTTTGAGTACCATATTTAACGAAATTCGTCGAAAATTAAAAAACGGTTCAGTAAAAGCGCACTTCCGGTTTACTAATTTTCTTAAAACTCGGAATTTTGGCCATCTATTTATTTCTAATTAATTGTATTTGGATGATAGAATTGTATAATCAACTATGATTGCAATTTAGAGGAAGCTGTAACCCCTCCCCTCCCGTAAAAGCCCCCTTAAATGAATTTTCCACGAGAAATGTTTTAAATAAAAGATATAGATCTTTGCATGTTTAGTTTATATAAGAAGTTTCAAGAAAATCGTCAGAGCCATTTTTGAGAAAATCGCGAAAAAGTGAAGAAATCATTTAGTAAAATCTTAAAATAAACGCACTTCCGGTTATCCGATTTTTTCAAACTCGGAATTTCAACAACATATTTAATTCTAATTAACATTATTAAGAAGGCAGAATTGTCTAATAAACTGAAATATCACTTTAGATGAAAACCTAACCCCACCCCGCCCCCGGAAGTGCCCTTAAAAAAAATTTCCCGGAGAAATGTTACAAATAAAAGTTGTAGCTCTTTGTATATGTAGTTGATACACCAAGTTTTAAAAAAATCGTCGGAACCATTTCCGAAAAGTAAAGAAAAAAGAAAAGAAAAAATCGCAAAAAGTAAAAAAAAAACTAGTAAAGTGGTACTTCTGGTGGAGGAATTTTGGAAGATAACGTACCGTCAGATCCCATGGTGATACCTAAACGGAATATCAAGTTTGAACTTTCTACGATTTTTCGTTTTTGAGCTATGCAGTTCACATACATACATTACATGCATACATACATACATACATACACATACACATAGACCATTTGCTAAAATCACTTTTTTGGACTCAGGGGACCTCAAAACGGGCATTTCCGGTGAAAACTCGATATCAAAAATTTGACACGATTACAATACTTCCTCTTACTAGGAGTAAGACAAAGTTATATATATATATTATATTGGTTGGAGAACTCATTGGGGCAAAAAATATTTTATTTTCCTCACGAATTTCAAACAATAGAATATGTATTTTTCTATCAAGCAAGGAATCTGTAAATAAATGTATTAACGTTTACAGATATATAAAAATAAATGTATTTGTATCTCTATATCTCAGCGAGAAAATTTAATTGAACCCTCAAATAGAATAATTATATCAAATGCACCACCCTCCGTTTCTTCATCATTCAGCCATTGAGAGTAAATTTAAAAAACTTAACATTAAAACATGTTCTCTGTCTTTTATTTGAGAGCAGACATAAAAATGGAAGATTAGGTACACATTTTGATCTCTAGGAGACACGCGTTGTGTACAACTGCAGCGACATTCCATCTAACCCATCTAACCATCCATTAATTATGAAGGCGACAATTATAGACTATTCCGGGGTCGAGATAAAACAAAGTGTTTCTTATGTGGCAAAACAGGACATATAAGTAGCCACTGTGAAAATACAGCACTACATCCAATAGAGAATTAAATAAAAATTCCGGAAGCCAAATGGAAAATATTCAAATCTAAAAAGGTTACACTCAAATTCAACCATATCAGATCTAGATCCAATCGAAAGACATTCATATTACTAACAACGAATAGTAGATCCCATACCAAACAGCACACACAAATTACCGAAAAATGATACTCCCATTCAAGATTCGGGATCTAAACGAAAATCAGGACCTGGCCATTCTAACATGCCTGTTCTAGATCTCCTTTCTAATGAAAACCAAACCAGGATTGTACAACACTCCGTTTTCACAAACAAGTAGTCAAGCTGAAGATACTTGATTCGATAACAAGAAATTTTTTTTAACAAAAACATATGATTAAAATCAATACAGAAATTTTCCTACATTTTATCAATGAAACATACGGCCATCACGATTTTACAGATTTATTAAATACAAACTTCCCCGAAACATCTTTTAATTTAAAAAATTAAAAGCGTAAACTTTCTCAAATAAATTAGATAAATCTGAACCTGATATTCTTCAACATGACAATACAATAGTAAATCAGAAGTTTCTTTGCCAACTTACCGAACTACAACACGTGATAGCAGTACATAATCCCTATGTCATAATGCCTATAAGAGGCGTACATCTCTCACACCAAAACACATAACCTGAAAGGCTTTTCAGCTTATTTTAAGAACAGAAACAATCTCTATCCCAGTGGAGTATACTATCGGCCATCTAAGTACAAAATAAAATCATTCCACCCCCATTAACCTTAATACAAACTTGGAGGCTATAGATAAACGTCATTTCCCCAATAAGATGAATGTGCATTTGCAATTGGTACATGTCAAATAAATATAATCTAAAACAAGACGATAAGTTACATTTGCTACTTGATCAGCTGCCTAAGCCACTATTTTTGTTAAGTGACTTCAATTGTCGCGCATCCTATTTTGGACAAGCAGATTCGAGAGGTAGTATATTAAACACTTTGCTTGAAAAACTGAATTAGGGTTTCTAAACACTCAAGACCCCCACCATCATACCGATATAGAACGGGTTCCTTCATCAACATAGATCATACTATATGTAATGCTAGTCTCACAACTAGCTAAACGGGAAACTTTGGATTATTCCATAAAAAAGAATCCCACTTATATCCAGACTGGTAACTTTATAATACAAGAGTCCATATGAGTATTATTATACGTAATAATTGCATTGTAATATCATATAGTGTAATATTATGTAATGTGGTCGTCTCTATTAACTGCTGCAATTGAAGCGAACTAAATAAAACAAAACAAAAATTTTTTTTTCCTTTAAAAAACATCTGTGGTTATCGGGGCCCGAAGCATTCTCAGTGCACTGCCGGCCTCCAAAAAGTGCTCTCTCGCTACATACAATACTCCCCATTTCCGGACAGTGAGCTGTACACGCTCCTAGGAAGAGAAAATCCTAAAATGGTGTTCAAATCGTCAGGCCTTAAAATTACAATGAGATGTTTGGTACATTCTGGCCAGAATGTTTGTACAAACAATCTGGCCATTGCCGTACAAACATCTCATTGAAAATCTTATGCATATTTAAGTATAGACGGAGCGCAACACACAAGTGCTATGCGGGTTTAGTATAACTCTATTAACATGAATTCAGTAAAAATGGAAATCTGCTCTGAACTACCACATTATGACTTTACTGATATTCCGAAGTTTCAATTAATGCTGGCATTATTACTGAATATTTAGTTCCACTACACACATATATTCCTTTCCACATTTTATTCCTTTCCACACAGTGTGGAAAGGTACACTGAAATGACATTGCTCTGTGCAAATCTATTGCATTGTTTGACAAAAAGCATCCTGATGATGGTCGAAAGCGCGAAGCCGGTCGATGGCCACAAAAAGAAGCAGGCTATCACGGAAAATATCACTGATGCTTTTTAGCTCTGCGAAACCAACCACAACAGTTCTTCCATTATTTAGCGGTTGCTTTGGATTCCTGTTTTTTTCTGTTATCTCTCTCGGTCCTACCAAACCTCCTCCTTTAGGCCATGTTCATTCATTAATAGAGCAATCTCTGCTCTCCAGATAGCACTCGGGTGCCTGTGCTTTCTACTTCCCGGCAGAGACAATTCCAGTAAAGTTTAAGCCATTTCACACTCTTTTAACATGGCCATATCATTAATCAAGTCTATATTCATTACATAGTCTATTTAATTTAATTACGTTAAGAGAAGTATTGTATTGGACCTTCAGTTTTATATAAACGATCGCAAATAAAAAATGAAGAAAATGTTTGGTAAAAGATGCTGTAGCTGATGACAAATATTTTGATTCTGAAATTGTCACTGCCTTCACTAAAACAACTTTGGAGATGTGGAAAAAGAGGAAATAGCCAATCAATTGCCACACCTAGCAGATCAACAGCATCTCTATTGTTTAACTGTTTGCACATGTTAAAGGGTCATTAATAAAAACGAAGAATTAAGCGAATGAAAGTTGAGAAAGTGTAGTAGAAGTTTCAGTTTGCCTTATTTAGGTACGCAATACCTAATCGCACACATGATGCACTTCTGCATACCCTAGTACAATGTTTAGGTTGGCATGCAAAGCACAGTTGCCGAGATAACGAAAGAAGAGCTAATCCACTGTAGCAAGACAAATACCTGTATATTATAATGACGAAATTAGAATGAGTTTTTAATTAGTAAAATAATGTTTCCATAAGAAGTCCATTTTAAAATCATATTAACACGATATTCTGAACAAAAATTTTAATGAAAATAGTAAATTCATTATTCACTATTAAATTTCAATGTCGCTTATAGTATTTTCTATAAAATGCAATTTAATAGTTATTTATTTAAACAAGTGAGAAAAATATGACTTTTACACACTCCAGTTCAGAGCACGACCGCAAGAGCGCAACGAGAGTAGTAAATAATACTTCGCTCACCAGTTAAACATAGATTTTATCTGCAATCCTATTAAGTATTTCTAAATTTATATGAATATAAAACAATATGAAAAGATGCAGATGAAAAGATGAGAGTATACTTTAATTCAAGTTAAATACTCCCTCTCTCTCTCTATAACCTATTCCGTTTGGAATAACCGCTAAAACGCTGTACCTGGGGTTTTGTTTAGATCTTGTTTTCGCGTATTGCCGCTTGATGTCAGGCTAATTAGAGTTGAATAATGTTACTTTTACAATCTTGTGAGAGAAAGCAGTGCGTGACTCACTTGTGTGTGAAACTTAAAATTTCTTTACAAAATTTAATGTAATAATCTCACATTATTCAACCTTTGCAGAAAACAACGTTTTTTCTTTTATCAATATTTCGAACCCAGGCATGCTGCCCTTAGATTTTCTAGAGAAAACAGGTATGGGTTAACAATATGGACTTTAATCAAACATTAGGTTTAGGGTTGATCCCGTATCAGTGTTTGGCAAAACCGACTTTTCACCCATTTCGAATAGGTTTCTTCAGAGAAGTAGCGACTCAATACTCCGAAAAAACCAGCCTCCGAACTCAATACCCCGAATAGGGGTTCAATCCGAAAACCGAAGTGTTGTGCATGAGAATAGCCGCAGAAGACGAAAATGTCGAGACTAATTTACTTCTATTAAAGGTTCCTATTTCTTTCGTTGAAAACACCCAAATTCAAAATGCAGTTGCAATTAATTCTGAGAATAATTTTCTGTGTTTTGTATTATTAAACACATAAAGAAAACTTAATTGTTTACAATTAAGATTAAATTTGTTTCTTGTATTTATATTAAAATGAATGAAAAAGATAAATAGAATTAGCAATGTTTAAAGGGAAAGTTATATTTAATCCAATTCACATTTCTTTATTCATACTACTGTAACAAACCAAACAGTCATGTCAAGAATATGATAGCAGCAACAAAGTTTGTTTATATCAAGGAAATATTAAACTACACTACAAAATATGTCCAACAAAGGACATATACAGCGAAAAAACTATCAGACTTAACGATAAAATGTATACTTAGAACAATGAATAAGTGTTTCTAACGACAATGATTAAGACAAATTACGTTGTCCTCATAGAAAAATCTACTTAATTACTGTTAATCAATATAAATCTTAGTTCTATCAGTTTTTGGCATAATTACACTTTAAATATAGCAACCAGGAGAAGTGGCCTTTATTGCATCACTCTCTCGATTTCTCTCTGCGCCAAAAGAAAAAATTGGTGTGAGAAAACTCCCACAACTTTCTCTTAATCTAGTTCTCAAAATTGTAATTGACAAATTTAATGAAATTCATCGAAAACTGAACAGTTCAGTAAAAGCGCACTTCCGGTTTATTAATTTTCTTGAAATTCGGAATTTTCGCCATCTATTATTATTATTATTATTTGTCTGTGGGGAGGGAAACCCTACGCTACCCAAAGCATCACTGGACCCACATAGCTACCCCAAGAAAAACAACCACAAGCCGGGTCTATAATCCAGACCCAGATCTAATCCATCTAACATTCACCGCAGTCCGAATAAATCGGACAATAACCTTAAGCGGAAATAGCTAAGCTCTTCCACAGACATCCTATTCCGACCAAAGGTCCTGAACCTAATTTCCTCACAACCCAAGCAATCAATCATAAGATGGTTGGGTGTTTCCTCCTCTGTCTCACAGACTCTACAAAATGGATCCGGCATGAGCCCCATTATGTAGACATATTTCCTTAAACCACAATGTCCAGTAAGAGATCCAACCAGAGATACCTGAGAGCGCTCCGTGAAAAACACAGCAACGTCTTACTAATGGCCTTGTCCGGACCCCCGATGAGCATTATGGACTGCCGAAAACCAACTGAGCACATCCATAAGGATGAATGGTGTGAAGCTATCCATGTCTGGAAGCCTGACAGACATGTGCCAGAAGACACGCCAACAGCAGGCTCGGGACCAATGAAAGGAAGAGAAGCGCCTAATTTGGCAAACCTATCCACCTGCTCATTTCCAAAAATTCCCATGTGATCTGGCACCCATACTAGAAGCACATCCTTCAGAGAAGAAAGCTCTTCCAGTCTTTTTGAACATTCTAACGCCAACCTGGAAGTGAAGACGCATGAACTCAGCACCTTCAACGCAGCCTGGCTGTCTGAGCAGATACAAACACCTTTTAAGTTACTGTTACGTACCCTCTCATCCAAAACACAACACAGAATAGCATAAACCTCAGTCTGGAAAACCGTGATCCATTCACCAAGAGATACTGTCAAATGATCTCCGGTCTCAAAATAGACCGCAACTCCAGACCTACCATCCATTCTGGAACCGTCCGTGTAACACCGGAAGTAATTATCAGGTATCATGCCAGACGGACCCAATCTTGACCAATCTTCCCTAGAGGGAACCTGACACTGTAAGAATGCTCGAAAACAAAAGTCTTCAACATTCTATCAGAGGGAAAACCTGTAACAGGAACCTTCAAAAGCATCTCGCGATGAATGGTAGAGTGACCATATCACTTTCCCTGCCAAAAACCTGCCTGTTTAATTCTATAACAGGCTTTCATTGCCATAGTTTTCACCTCTACAAAGAGCGGTGGAATTCCTAATAAAGTCTCCATTGCAGCTGTAGGCGTGGTCCGCATCGCACCGGTCACCGCCAGACAAGCCAAGCGTTGAATATCCTCAAGCAGCAGTCTAGCGGATCTTATCTCAATGCGACGCCACCACACCACAGCCGCATACAACAACCTAGGTTTAATAACCATACCATAAATCCAAAACATCATCTTGGAGTAATCCCCCAATTTTTACCTACGATTCTTCGACATTTCCAAAAGGAAATAATTGCCTTTTGATGCTGTGCCTTAACATATTCCGACCAATTTAATTTACTGTCAAGAACCACCCCAAGAAACTTCACCGATTTGCAAATCTGAACAGAAGTTCCTAATAACCTAGGAGGTTTTAATCCTACGATCTTCCTCCTATTAGTAAATAAAATCACCTGGGTCTTACTGGGATTAATTGAAAGACCCTTATCCTGAGTCCAATCATATACCATGTTGAGGGCACTTTGCATTAAGTCTAAGATGGTAGTCAGACATCGCCCCATCAATAAAATAACACCATCATCGGCATGTGCCTGTACATAGAATCCCGATGAATTCATCCTGGTTAACAGTTCATCCATGACAGCACACCATAGCTTTGGTGAGAGACAACCACCTTGAGCACACCCTCTCCCCGCTCCCACAACCACAGTGCGCATACCTATAGAAGCCTGTATAACTCTACTCCTTAAATAAATACCTATCCAGTTAATTAAAACTGGTTGTATACCTTTTCGACCTAGGGAATCTTCAAGAGCATCAAACGATACTCTGGCAAATGCCCCTTCAACATCAAAGAAGCACCTTAAAACAAATTCCTTTGTCTCTAGAGCAGATTCTATCCTACCGACCAGACAATGCAAAGCAGTCTCTGTCGATTTTCCTACTGTATAAGCATGTTGGTTTGGATGGAGTGGATGATCCTTCAAAGGACCATCAGTAATATACCTATCCACCAACCTTTCCAAAGTTTTTAGAAGGAAAGACATAAGACTTATAGGTCTAAATGCCTTAGGGTCAGAGTAGTCACTTCTTCCTGGTTTAGGAATAAAGACCACCCTAACTCCCTCCAAAATGTTGGCACGTAGCCAAACATTAAACAACCTTTAAAACTCCTTATCAACACCTTCATCAGTATGTCTCCACCATTATGCAACTGACAGGGATAAACTCCATCAGGACCAGGGGACATAAATGGTGAAAAACTTTGCACTGCCCAAACCACTCTATCCATAGTAACTACCTCGTCAACGGTGGCCAGGTCACTAGGTTCTAGCTTCCTTCCACCAACGGCAGGCGAAGCAGTACTGTTAATGTTTATGTTATCCGGGAAATGGGTATTAAGCAAGAGCTGTAATGTCTCAATTTCTCCTCCTGTAAAGGAACCGTCAGGATATCTTAAAGTACCCAACTGACAATCCTTATCCTTACCAAGAATCCGTATCAGCCTAGATGTCTCTTGAGTCGAATTTAGACCCTCGCAAAACGATCTCCAAGAGTTTCTCTTAGCTTTCCTTAAAGCATATTTATATGCTTTTTTGAGCCTATTGTAACTATCCCATGATTCCGAAGAATCGGTTAGGACAGCCTTTCTGTAAGAGCCTCTAACTTGTCTTCTTAGCTTTTCTAACGAAGATGACCACCAGGGGTTCCTACTACCACTAACCAACTTGGGAGGACAGGTCTCTTCAAATGAAGACTTAATGTGTTCATGTAGAATACCAGCCTCTCTTTCCAATTCAGTAATATCACCAAGAGCACTTGACTGGAAAATCATTCTATCTCCTAGAAGTCTAGAATAAGAATTCCAATCCGCTCTTCTGGGGTTCCTATAGGTAGCCATGGTGATTGGATCAATCCCCAGACTAAACCTAATAATCCTATGATCAGAAATAGAAGCTTCCGAACTTACCCTCCAATCTCTAATCAGTTTACTAATATTCCTAGAGGCAAGAGTAATGTCAATAACTTGTCTTCTAATCCTAGTTACAAAAGTGGGTTCAGCCCTATTCACAAGGTCCAGCTCAGTACCCATCAAGTAGTCCATGACCGCACGACCCCTAGTATTGATGTCGCTGCTGCCCCAGACAACATGATGTGCATTTGCATCACAACCTATAATTATAGGTGTGATGCTGGACTCCGTAAACCGTATCAAATCTACTAATTCCTGCGGAGGGGGAGAGGGATGATCATAGGGGATATAGGCCGAGGCCACCACCACAACAAGACGTCGGCCACCAATCCCCAGAGCAACCTCACCACCACCAGATCCCTAGAGCAAAACTGTCTGAGCAGAACGGCGCCGACATCTCTACTAACGTAAATACATGCTCTAGGAGTGTCCCCGCCATCCGCAACAAACAGCCTGCCATCAGACCGAACAGACCGCACTCAAACCTCGAACCAATCCTTTATAAGCATAGGGTTCTTGGATAAGTGTAAAATATGTATGCAACCCAGCAATAGAGCGGCACAAATTAGCCGTAGCATCTTTGCTATGCTGCAAGTTAACCTGAACCATTTCTATCCTGTCAATCATAGTAATAAGTCTACTAATGTAAGAAATGGAACTTCTGACAAACTTGATAGCAGGCAGGAACAAAAAATAGATAAATATATATAAATAAATAAGTAAACAAACAAATAAATGTAAATAAATAAATAAAATAAAAATACCTGCCTTACATATCTCTCCTTTTACCTTTGACCACGTTTCAGAAATCGCCGCAGGAGGACAAGTCCTCCGCGGCTCCTCCAGACACGTTCTCCTCCAGAAGCAAGCCTTCCCTGCCTCTAGATATTTTTCCAGATTCCCACCCATTAGTGCATCCAGGCCCTGGTCACCCGACTCTGGATGTACAGAGGAATTACCCCCACCACCCCTCCTCTAAGGGGCCCCCGGCTGACGAATTTAAAATTAAAAACATATAATAAATAAAATTAAAAAATTCATCTCCAGAGCTCTCCACCCTCCACGGAGCCTCACAATTTGGGACGCTTTGAAGAAGCGCCAGAGCTACCCTAGAGATATAGCACCCAGGGATTGTGAGCCAAAGCCCATGATACCCGGGAGCTCACCCATGCGTTCTTTACGCTAGCCGATTGACCAGAGCTGGGTTAGGCTCTGGCCGCCTGTTTAGTGGAGTCAGGAACCAAAGTGGTGTGTTGGACTGCAAGGCACGCCGAGGGAACTTGCCTCCAGCGAGAACCTGCGTCCTCAACCACCAGGACTTCCCTTCCCCACGACACAGGTATCCACACACGGCAAACATGTGGGTGGCACCAGCACGTGCCACTGGCGTGTAAGAGTGTAATTGTGTAAGTGTACGATGTTAAGGCGTTTAGGTGTAAGTGATGCAGCATGAACCCCCAAAGAGGCTCCGCAGCGAAAGAATTCGCTGCAAGAGATTCAGGCCGCACATAAGTTATGGCGACCCAAACAGAGGGCAGAAAAGTTTCTACCAACTCACACTCCTGACGGGGCACCGCTGCATTTGTTAGTCTGTAATTGTAGCTGAGGTGCTGGGAGTGCTAGATTCCCAAATAGCCCGAAGGCTACCCTCTGCGTTCGCGTACCAGCTTGGCCATCCACGCTTCCAGAAAAGTGGAGCGCAGATGTTTCCAGAGCCGCGACGAGGACGCGCTGGTTGGACTTGAATGAGGTTCTGCGACAGAATATCCGTCTCTAGAAACACAGGGAAGTTTCACCCTATGTGAGTAAAAATACTCCCTCAAACCATTTGGCTCCCTCGCAATCTATTATTTCTATTTAAGTTTATGAGGATGATAGAATTGTATAATCAATTTTGATGGCACTTTAGAAAAAAATATAACCCCACCCTTCACCCAAAAGTGCTCTTAAAAAGAATTTTCCCAGAGAAAAGTTGTACACTTTTGTATGTGTAGTTTATATAGGAAGTTTCGAGGAAATCGTTGGAGTCATTATTGAGAAATTCACAAAAAAGTGAAAAAATTATTTAGTAAAGTGGTAAAGTTAACGCAGTTCCGGTCATCCGATTTTTTCAAACTCGAAATTTCAACATATTTAATTCTAATTAAGATTATTTAGATGACAGAATTGTCTAATGAACTGAAATATCACATAAGATGTAAACCTAACCCCCTCCATCAAATGAGCTTAAATGAATTTCTCCAGAGAAATGTTTCAATTAAAAGTTGTAGCTCTGTGTATGTGTAGTTGATATGCCAAGTTTTAAGAAAATCGTCGGAACCATTTTTGAAAAAATCGCAAAAAAGTAAAAAAAAAACAGTAAAGTGGTACTTCTGGTGGAGGAATTTTGAAAGATAACGTACTGTCAGATTCCATGGTGATACCTAAACGGAATATCAAGTTTGAACTTTCTACGGTTTTTCGTTTTTGAGCTATGCAGTTCACATACATACATTACATGCATGCATGCATACACACACACACACATTCTCACAGCGCATTTTCTAAAAACCACTTTTTTGGACTCAGGGGACCTCAAAACGGATATTTCCTGTGAAAACTCAATATCGAAAATTTGACACGATTACAATACTTCCTCTTACTAGGAGTAAGAGAAAGTAAAAATACTCTACAAATTTGTGTACAAAAAAATAAATAAAATTCTAAAAATGTCAACAAAAATTATAATTCAATCTATATTAGTAAACAATAACTTAATAAAAATAATAAAATTTATTCATAGTATTTATTCAAATACTGCATTATTCATCGAAATAAAATAATTTACTTTTATAATTACTCAACTGAAAATTGAACCACGAACAGGAAACAAAGAAAAAGAAATTCTTTGAACTACTATCAAATAAGTTCGCCATCATTATACCAATTTGTTTATTGTACGTATATTATTCACTATCGTTATCATTATTAAGTGGTTAGCATACTGGACATAAAAGTCACAATTATTCTAAGGGTGTTATCCAGCTATGAACTATTACATTGCACTGAGAAAGAAATATTAAATGAATCTAAATCGCAAGGCGTCGTTGAAGTAAAGAGACTATACAAGAAACAATTCGGGGAGAGCAGACAACACCAGCACTTGTATTAACTTTTAAGGGATCTCAACCGCCAAAGAGGATAACTGCCGTCCTCCTGTCTTTACAAGTGAGACACTATATTCCCAATCCTCAAAGATGCTTCTAATACTGGGCACGCTGAAGACGCGGTTCGATCTACAGGAACCGGTCCAGTTGTGCTACCCTTGGGTTTTTTCTTCCTTGATGCCTCTAAAGCCGGATTTTCCGGTGATGGACAGTGTTGTCCGGAGGCCGGCAGTGCACAGAGAAGGCCGTTATAATCCGTTTGAATAAATATCAAATTAAATTCATATGTGATTATTAAAGTAATCTCTATGTTTACCAACAAAATCATAAAGTAAAGAATATTTTGCCTTCAAAGTTATTTTAGTCTGGTTCCTTGTTTAGAAATTCCAATTTAATAAAGTCAATATTTGAAAGGAAAATTTATTAATTTAAGATAATTGAAATGATAAAAGTAATAGAAAAACAAACAAATCGCTTCCAATTACTAAAATGAGTTAAAACATATAAATCAATACCCAAAAGCTTCAATTAAATAAAAAGCTAAAATTCTTCAATACATTTATTGACCTAATGTTTTGTTTTATTTTTATGTTTTTTAGTTTGTTCGACAAAGATGAATAGCTTAGGTTTTAATGGTTAAAGGTTAATTCATAACGAAAAATAATCGA
The DNA here is from genome assembly GCA_011037195.1 of Triatoma infestans. Taxonomy (NCBI): domain Eukaryota; kingdom Metazoa; phylum Arthropoda; class Insecta; order Hemiptera; family Reduviidae; genus Triatoma; species Triatoma infestans. Next base: position 61,779 of record JAAEAF010001199.1, on the reverse strand, counting down.
TGAAAGAATATGATTATAGAAACACTTAATCATCAATTTATCACGGTTTATTAAATTGAAAATACAAAAATAATAACACCAACTTTACAAGTTTAGGCTTTATTAAGGACTTAACAACATTAACATTTTAAAGAGATAAATCGTACGCCTTAAGAGCTTGCAAAGAAAACTGTTACAAATACTTAATTTATTCCTCAGAGAATGTTTAGATATATGTAATATATATCATGTATATATCAGCTTAGCTATGAAATTATTATTTAAAGCAAGAACTACTTGATATAGTGTACACTTTCTGAAATAATATATTTCCACTGATAGCCTAACTCTTACTACACAATACACATGGGGCGGCTCCGGCAAAGGTTAGCGTTCCTGTAGATGAACTCAACACACTATCACTATCAACAGTTTACAATTTCTATTAATTAATAAATGTTCAACAAAATGAAGCATCTTTGATCCAAGAGAGATATCTACCATGTCTCTTCGTAGTGGTAGAGCTTAAGAAGGCTAATAATAACTTTACCAAACTGATTCTCTATTTCAAAACAGAATATATTTGAAAGTAAGTAATAAACACAATTTTAAACAATTAGAATGAAAACAAGTTAATAATGAACATATAGTAAGTAATTTCATATACACAGATATTTAACTAATTTTCACCCAATAATTAACCCCTAAAGTGTAACCTCTCTCTTCTGTAGTCGTCACCTGATTTACAAATATCGATAAACATCGACGAAAATCGGCAGGCCCGAACAATGAATATTGTGTGTGTTAAGATCAATAATAAAATATTATAGCATAACTAATCAAATAGTGCAACGGTATCATGCTAATTAAGCGTTAGAATTAAGTTATTATACAATGTTTAAAAATTTGCAAGAAAATTTACACTATTACAAAAACTAATAAATTTTAAAACGTGAACAAAATTAGTTCTACTTATAGTATTCATTATTACTATATTCTACAGTGCATTTGTATATTTGTAACGTTTTTAAATGAGGGACGAAATGCAGCTTTTATGTGCAATAGTTTAAGTGTTCCAGTTTAATTAATCGAAACAGTTAATTAGGCAGAATCACAGACAGAAGTTATGTTTGTATGTATCTATATGGTGATGATGAGCTTGAGTTTGTCTATAGGTTCACTAAAACCAAGTACTTTTGCTTACACATTACCTCTGCAGTCTTATTACTGTATTGTCCTAATGTTTGAGGTATTAGTGCAAATGCTATTCGTCTTCTTAGACTGGGATTCCGCTGGGACCCGAAAATGACTAGTCCCACTACGAGAACCAGTCTATAATCTTTTCAGAAGCTTATGATAGCAGACCTGTTCAACAAAGGCCTATGGCCGTCTAAGGATCATGAGGTGGTATGTTGACTCAGGCACTGCAGGCTCGGGAGCATACCTGAGCCAATCGGGTCTGGTCAATAATGGTATTGCACGTTTTATTTCACTGAGAAAGAAATACCGCTCCTGCCTTTTATTGGCGGAATTAACTTCAAAAAATATCTGATTCAGTGAGTTGTCGGTTGTTATACTGGGATAATTCCAAGGACTGGAAGATACCTGAAGGTCTCTAGAACACTTCTTTTAGTAAATACAGGAAAATAAAAAAATTTACATTGAGGTGAGATACCTAGGATATATATTTTTATATTTTTGCTGTTTAATAAAATACAGCAAAAATTAAAATTTATTGAGCGGACTCTACATATATATATATATAAAATATAATATATATGTATATAATTAAGCAACAAAAGGGAAATTAATATATTAAACTAGTCTTAAATTATATAGGAAGAAATGAATACATAAATTAAATTTAAAAATGGGCAGCAAGTATTATTTATTATCACTTTCAATAAGCCAAAGGAATGGATTTTACCCAGGAAATGCAGAATCCTGGTTGCCACTATTCGAAGACCCATGTGTTCTTCGTCCATGTCGGGGGGAAAAAAAGGACAGGAAAAAATAGGAATAAGGAAATAATTCTTATATGCTACTGTCCAACACTTGAGTCTTCACCAAAACACAGCTATTGGCTGATGATCATAAATAATAATTATAATAATCTCGCTTATTATATCGATTTTCCGATCTCTATTTACTATTTATATACTATATAGTAAATATCAGGCTGTATTACAATGGCGCCTCCCTTAAACCGGTCTAGGTAATGTACAAAATACGACAGTGAAATATTGAAATTTTCATTAAAAAAAAAATATATATCAAGCAAATCTAGACTTGACATCGATTAACTTCCAAGCGAAATACGTGTAGCGCTGATCGTCCGAAGTAGTGTCCCCGGAGACAGCCTCGGAATTACCACCTATACCCAAAAAAAGGGGTTATGCCAGACATACAGATCCCCTAAATCCCGGAGTCAGGTCACGAGCCGGGAGGTTTGAGGGCAGTGGTATCAGCCCACTGGATCGGCCTCACTGAGCACCAGGCCGAACTCAGTGTGTAAATAGGCCTTCCCTCTGATAAGGACGCACTGCCGGAGGGTGATGTTCAGTTCGTCCCAACTCGTGGGAACTTATAGAACCCTCGATAAACCTAAATCCATCAGGCTCAATAGGACAGAATGAAGTTTCGTCTTCATTGAAAAGAAGTGATAAATATAAATGGATAGAATCGAACATAGAATTTCCAAGAAATAATATGGGACAGCAGTTCCTAATTATGACATGTGAAGAAGAAGGGGAAAAGCTTTAAATCTTTCTGGCCCTATAAAATATTTAATTTTCTAAAAACGATTTGCCCTGGAACAAAGACAAAAAAATTAAGAAATGGTTCATTACTGATAGAAACGGAAGCAAATAATGAGAATGCAAATGCTTTGCTAGGCATAGAAACTTTCGAAGGCATAGTAGTATAAGTGGGACAACATAAAAGTCATAATTATTCTAAGGGTGTTATCCAGCTATGAACTATTACATTGCACTGAGGAAGAAATGTTACATGAATCTAAATCGCCAGGCGACGTTGAAGTAAAGAGACTATACAAGAAACAATTCGGAGAGAGCAGACAACACCAGCACTTGTATTAACTTTTAAGGGATCTCAACCGCCACTGCCGGCTTCCTGTCTTTACAAGTGAGACACTATATTCCCAATCCTCAAAGATGCTTCTAACGCTGGGCACTAGGCCATATTGCTAACAAATGTACGACTGGCGACCGATGTAAAATATGCTCCTTAGAAATGCATCAGAATGAGTGTTCTACGCAGCCTTTATGTATCAACTGCAATGGTATGCAGAATGTAAGAACTTCCAGAGAGAGAAAAAGATATTAAGATACAAGAAATTGAAGTGAAGGAATGTATCAGTTTTAGGGAAGCACTAAAGAAACTAAATTCAGAAATAGTTAGACCTGTAACTTTTGCAGAATGTGTTACTGAAAATAAGAGTGAAAACAAAAATCTTGAATGCACAGAATGCAATGTTGCCATAACCGTGCGGGTTATCTTGCTTGAATGTACCAAGTATGTGAGAGCTAGGGAAAACCTTAATTTTCCTTCGGTATTAACAGAAGTACTGAGCGAAAACGAAGGTAGCGTACAGAACACTCTGCAGTTTCTTAAAAGATATAAATGTTTTTCACTTAATCTAATAATAGACACTTTACTGTAAAAGTTCAATTTAAAATGCTAATTTTTAGTAGTTTAGGTAGGAATAGGTTGTATGAATGTACCCCACTCTCTTGTAAATAGACGTATGTGAGAAGCGTAATTTTGTTTTAATGGATAAATGTATTTACAAGGATGAATGTATTTATAAGGATGAATGTATTTATAAGGATGAATGTATTTATAAGGATGATTGTATTTATAAGGATGAATGTATTTATAAGGATGCATGTTCTTTTTATCAGAATGAATGTATTTATAAGGATGCGTGTTATTTTTATATATAGAGTGTTTATCAAAAGGTAAAGTGTCTATTTAATACGGTTCAGGTGCAAAGGACCATTGATGTTATGCACCTTCCAAAATACAAAAAAAAAAAAACTTGAAGATTTGGTAATGCGTCTGACAACAATAGTAGAGATCTAGCAAATCTAGAAGAGCTGAAATTAATTATAAATAAATACAATCCCAAAGTTATATGTTTACAGGAGACCAAATTTCGGGAAAGAGATATGCCACAAATACCAGGATATCAATTGTTTCGAAGAGACTTTCTCTCAGGGAATAGAGCTTGCGGAGGCGTGGCCATCTTTGTAAAAAATGATATATATTGTGAAAACCTAAATACTATTAATAGTGATTTACAAGCTGTATATTGACTACTCACTGCCCGATGAAAATAGCAATATGTAATATGTATTTACCTCCTGCATGAAACGTAACCAAAATGGCAATATTAAGATATATCCGGGCTTTACCGAGGCCATATATAGTCCTGGGAGATTTCAATTCGCATCATACCCTGTGGGGTTCTTCTAATGTAAGTCAACGCAGAAGAATATTAGAGGATAAGAATATTGGAAGATATTTTAATAGAAGAAAATATTGTTCTAATCAACAAACAGGAAGCAACCCACTTCAGTAGGAGTAGTAACGGTGTGCTGTCGGCCATTGATTTAACCTTCTGCAGTCTTTCACTTGTACCGCATCTCGACTGGAATGTCCAGAATGACCTTTGCGGCAGTGACCACTTCGCTATAATCATCAGCTCGGAACAACAATGTCCTAGGCGATATGTACCTGTTAGATCGGCATTCAAACAAGCGCAACGGGATGAATTAACAGAATTAGCAAACTTCTGCAATACTTCTGAATTCCCGAATCTAGATGAGGAAATGGATTACATAAACCACGCCTTGATAAAGGGAACGGATCATTCAATCCCTAAAACTGGAAAATCTTTAAGAAGATGTCCTCCTGCGCCTTGGTGGAAAAATGATTGCAGAGTCGCAATAAAAAAGAGGAAAAGGCCCTAAGACATTTCTATCGACAACCTTCTGAAGAAAATCTCGCCAGATATAAAATGTTAAGAGCTAGAGCGCGAAGAATTATCAAAGAAAGAATAAAAGTGGCCTGGAGACAATTCATTTCAACAATCTCTCAATCTACACCTTCAACTCAGATATTGAGGACAATTAGAACTATAATGGGCGTCAGACCTGGTTACCAGGTTCCAGGTTTAAACTTAAATGGCACAATTAAAAACAGATGACCGGGAAATAGCGGAATGTCTGGCCGAAACATTTGCGAGTGTGTCTAGAACAGAACAGTATTCTCAGGTATTTCAATCTATCAAACAGGAAGAAGAGAATAGAGAGATAGATTTTCTTGATGAAGGCGACCAGCAAACCTACAACATGCCTTTAAAACTGTGGGAGTTGGAATGGTCTCTATCAAAATCAGAAGATACTTGCTTAGGAACCGACAGTGTTCATTATGTTTTTAAAACATCTAAACTGGAAAAATAAGTTATATTTATTAAGGTTCTATAATAAAATATGGAACTCCAGGCAATTTCCAAAGACCTGGAGAACTGCAATAACCATCCCGATTTTAAAGGAGGGTAAAGATAAATAATATCCAAAATCTTACCGTCCAATCACCCTGACTAGCTGTTTATGCAAAACCTTGAGAGAATAATAAGTAGAAGATTGATGTGGTTTCTAGAATCCAAACAGTTCATAAGTAAACAGCAAACTGGCTTCAGACGTAATCACAGTACGAGGACCCCTTAGTCATTCTTGAAAACGTTATCCAAAATACCTTTGTACAAAAACATCATTTATTCCCTATATTTTTTTATATTGAAAGAGCCTTTGACATAATCTGGAGACATGGCATCCTCAAGCAAATATATGAGTGGAAACTCAGGGGAAATCTCCCTGCTTTCATACAAAACTTTTTTAAAAAACGTACTTGTAGAGTAAAAGTTAAACAAGAACTATCATCACCTTTTGTACAGGAAAACGGAGTACCTCAGGGAGCATTCTTAGCCCCAACTTATTCACAGTCGCTATAAATAGTATCATGTCCTGTATAGCAGACCCTGTTTCTGGAATATTATATGCCGACGACTTGGTAATCTTTAGTAGTGCTCCAAGTGTAGAGAAAGCAAAACAGAATTTATAAATTACTGTTGCAAACTTAGAAATCTGGTCAGAACAAATGGTCGTCGTTTCTCACTAATAAAGAGCACATGCGTACATTTTCATAGATTCCGAAAACTTAAGCCATTAATAAATTTAAACCCACAGGGCTGAACTATACCGTGTTCGGACAAAGTAAGGTATCTGGGAGTGACTCTAGATTCAGAGCTAAGTTAGCGCTCCTACATCCAAGACTTGAAACAAGGGTGCATCCAGAAATTGAATGCCATTGAAATTGTAAAAGGTACTGCACGGGGAGCAGATCGCCACAACTTATTAAATTTTTATAAAGCTTTCGTTCGTAGCAGACTAGATTACAGTAGTATAATTTACGGGTCTGTAAGAGACTCGGTACTCAAAATAATAAATACTATCCATAACGTAGGTTTGCGCATGTCTCTCGGAGCTCTGAGAACAAGCCCAATAGAAAGTATTCTAGCTGAAAGTGGAAAACAAGCACTGCAAGTTAGAATAGTCATCCTGATGAGTAACTATGTGTCAAGGTTGTTGCTGTTAAAAAATCATGTCGCCTATGAAGTCATTTACAATCCTCAATTTGAACATGTATACGCTAGGACAAATACAAGCACTTTACCTTTGGGCATATGTTTTAAAAATTTCTATTTGCCAGACAATGTATCCATTCCCATGCCTGTATGTTCGATCTCAAAAAAAATAGAACCTTGGACACTGAATGGGCTTAAGTTTGACGGCACACTAGGTAAATATAATAAAAGTAAAACTCCGAACTACGTATACAGGAACCTTCTACAACAGCGACTACTGCTTAAATGTAAAAATTATATTAAAATATTCATCGATGGGTCAAAGACGATAAATGGAGTAGGAGCAGCTTTCGTCAAGAATGAGAGGCTGTACAACTTCCCATTAAGCAAAATCTCAAGCATATCTACAGCCGAGTTATTTGCTGTGTACAAAGCCCTAGAACATATTCAGAACTACAATGAACCTAAGAAATATATTATTTGCTCCGATTCAAGGAGGTCACTGGAGATGATAAGCAATCGGGACTCCGATAGTTTGTTGATTCAGTGCACACATACGCTCTTAGACCTATGCCTGCGAGAAAATAAAGAAAATCATAATAATCATTTTTCAAGACAATTTAAAAAAATTCAAAAATCATTTAAGTAAAGCCTCTCACTTCTTGTTAAGTAAATTCCTTGAAATTTGGAGTTCCACTAATGGTTCTAATATATATTAATATACCAGATGTATTACCAGGTAATCTCTTTCCATAGGAAAAGGAATGGCCATCAGTGCAGCTGTCAAATAAACTAAGGAATATCAAGAATACCACAAAGAAATAGTCAACTTCAAATCGAGAGTCTCGGCGAGAAGAAGTTGTCCTAGCGAGAATGAGACTCGGTCACACCATGTTGACACACAGCCACATATTCCGAAGAGAACCCCAGCCGGTATCAGCGCTTGCAATACGACATTAACGATCCCCCATATTCTATTGGAATGTTCGAAATATGTAAACGCGCGGAGAAAGGTAAATTTGCCAACCAGTCTTACAGATGTATTAGGAGACAATGAGGGCCATATCAATAAGACTTTCGTATATCTTAGGGAGGTTCATCTATTTCATTTGTTGTAAAACTAGCTGTACATATGTATGTGTTTAGTTGTTTGCTGGTGTCTTGTGTTTAGGTATTTACTTTATAAGTGATATAACGGAGTAGAGGAATATGATGAGACGTAGATTGTGGGTTTGCTGTGGAAATTGTTTGACTGGTGGGTAAGGATATGCATCCCGGATGAGTGCTTACAAATTAGAAGCAGGTGCAAAGGACCATAGCTGTTGTGCACCTTAAAAAAAAAAGAAAATTAAAAAACTAGAATAAATAATAATTAATTGTGCTCCCAGAAGCAAACCGGAAGTAATGTGATTTCACAATAAGTCCATGCAGGCCCGAATGAACCGGAGCCGCCTCTAAATCAACAGGAGTACCATCCAGGAACAATACCCAGGAAATCAGAAGTAACAAACTTGGGTTTTCATAATTAAGAGCAACCGAACTGGCATGAATTGTACAAGACAGACGTACCGTACAACTTCCCCTAGCAAAAACTTTTAGAAAGTCGTCATTTTATTTCTCATGCTTAAAGGAAATTAGCAAATGATTGTACTAATTCTGAACAAATCTCTTTATATCATTTATATATAATTTCCAATACAATAATTTCATTTAATGTGTTTGCGTACTGGACTCCCACGCTGAGAACCCGGGTTGAGTCCAGCTGTGCTACCCTCACATTTTTCCTTTCAAGGAGCCTCTGCAGCTCACTGTCCGCTGATGAACAGTGTTGTCTGTAACGAGAGAACACTGTCCGTTGCCGGCAGTGCACTGAGAAGGCTCCGAGCGCCAATGACTATAGATGTTGACGTGCCTTAATTTAAAAAACAAAAAATTCATTTTTAATATGGTTGCTTTTCAACCACATTGTGATTTTGGTTCAACTTCAATACTTTCTTTAACCAACACCTCATCATCATCCAGTGTTATCTTATCATGTTATCCTTTCTTCTTTAAAGTCGTTGCCACTTTGTAGTTACTTTCTTATCTAAATTTTCTTCTCTCATTTATTTGAAATTCATCAATCTTTTGCTAACAGTTTTATCAGTGAAAAGTTAACCACTTTACCTACTTTCTTCATTATATTCATCGGTTGCTTAATCTAAATGATAATTGAAACAAATTTATCAAATGTCTGAAATATTATAAATACAATATTTACAATACTCATATTTAAAAATAGTTTTTTGAAACTCTTTGCTCCACAGCCTTGAATGGCGAAAAGCTTGAATGGTATCAGACAAATGTTTAATTAAGTGATTCTGACCATCACGCCGTTGTTAAAATATTGTAATAAGAATAATAAATTATTTCTTTATTTAATTTGAATCACATTTGAATCCTCACCTCTATTCTGCTCTAATTCTAACATGGATTCTTCTTCTTGGATGGGCCCATTATCCATTCCCAACCTCATGACAACCCTTCAAGATAAATACTGTTTATGTCAAACACTGATCTTATTGTAAAATTGAAATCCTCCGATTTCAAATTCGACACTGATATCGATCCGGACTGCTCGCACCAAAATCGAGAACTCGGCCGAGGTTCATATTAAACTAATAGTTCTCTATCCGGTACCTCAACTACATCTTTCTTCCCCAATACAATTCTTCAACTCAAATTTCCGCGGCCATTGTCATGTGAAACACTTAGTGGGGGGACTTCAGGCTGAGACCGCGTCAGTGGTATGTTGCAAACCACGTTTCGCCCACATTACACTTGGCTTCTTCAGAATCGTCTCGCCTCTAATGCTGAAACAAAAAGCTTTAAAGGGAAATATAGCCCTACCGCAATCCGAAATTCCCCTTAAATGAATTTTCCCAAAGAAATGTTACAAATACAAGTTGCAACTCTAGTTAAATATCTAGTTGATACATATACCAAGTTCAAAGTAAATCGTTGGAGCTATGTTTGAGAAAATTGCAAAAAAAAAACGAAAAATCCATAGTAAAATGGTACTTGCGGTTGTTTAATTTGGACAAAACCTTATTATCAGCTCCTAAACCAAATATCAAGTTGAAACTTTCTGGGATTTTCCGATTTTTGTGTAATGCTGACCACACACACACACATACACACTCACACACAACACAAACAGACAACTGCTAAAATATACTACTATTTCAGACTCAGGAGACCTCAAAACGTGCATATCCAGTCAAAATTTGATATCGAAAATTTCATACGATTATAATAGCAGAAACGAAATCAGTGGCACAACAGTCATGAAGTGTGAGCAAGTATTGAACAGCCGGCGATATTTACAGTGGAGACGTAACAAGTAGCGCTTCTCCCGTCATGTACATGACTCCGCTATTAAATGTGACACCCTTAATTTTACTGACATTTCGATGGGACTACACTCTAGAACAATGAACACAAACTTCTCGCACAAAGGAGAGAGTGATAACGCAGAGATAATGGGAAGTATTAATGATAGTAGAAACTGTTGAATTGAAATTAGCAAACTGTTGAAAAGGAAGTGAGCCAGTCCAACTGTTTGAAGTGCTACAAACATTAAGCGGCATGTGTGTGTGATCGCTACATCACCATGACAAAGAGATTCCGACAGCTGGTTCGCCTGCGTTCATCCCACCATAGCTGCCAATAGCACCCTACTACCAACCTTGCCAAAATAACCTATACTGAGTTAAATAAACAACGCCCTTTAATAAATTACAAACTTCCACCTTTTTAGAGCATATTAGCCAATAAATTTATTAAACAACTCTTCTCACCTAACTAGCATTGTTTCTGCTCGATTTAAGTTCTATCAGCCCAGTTATTTATTTTATCTACAATATGCGTTCGTTTTATCGTTCTTCTTTATAAAATAAACGGGTGACATTATATTATCATCAATTTAGCATGACCTATTAAATAATTATTTTGAAATATAAGTCTTAATTTCCTTTAATTTTCTAAAATCATATGTTTTATTGGAATTCCTTGGAGAAGTAAAACTATTCTTTCTTTATTCTAGACTGTGTATGTATGTATTGTGTATAACATGAACAAAATAACTAGGAAATAAAAAATTGCAGGATACTGCATTAGGTATAAACTAGAACTAGAAGACCCCACTGCAACGTTTGGCCAAAATCCGGCAACTGACACAAAATGTAAACTTCATTAAATGTATTTTTCAATTTTTCATGATTTTCATAAAAACGACTCCACGGTTACCAAAAAATAATTACATATAATTATGTTTTAATTTTTTTTTTTTTTTTTACATCAATAATTTATTTGCTACTGTAAAATAGATACAACAAGCAAATGTGGTGAATGGTTACATGACATGAATGACATGAGAAGAAAATATTCCCAGTGGTATTGGCGTTGGAGTTGGTTTTAAATATTTTTCAAAAAAAATCATCATTTCGATTTGATTTTTGAATGATATTGAGGCGGTGGTTTAGGCTTTTCACAAAAGTGCCTGTATGCGTTCTAACAGCGTATAACACTAAGGAGAATTAAATCTAGATAAAAAATGCCAGATATAGAACGAATAATTAACTGCTTAGTATTTAATTTTTCGCTATATTCTCGAAAATACCACCGGTGATTTTTATTAAGCTACATATTTATCACTTTATAGTTTTCTTTTCGGGATAATTGTTTTTATGGCATTCTGGAAGAGACCTGTGGTGTCAGCACTACCGGCAAACTATCTAAGTGTAATGGACATTTCTTCCCAACCCAGTGAAAGGCAGCAGTAAAAATTGTCTGAGTGATTTCTAGCACATGTTATATTTGGACTTAAAATATCTACTGTCTACGTTTAATAGAATTTTCCAATTTCATTCTGAAAAAATTGGAACAAATAAATCAGGTAAGCACTATTTGTTTGTTGCTCAAAAAGGTCTTTTATTAGATATCCACTGACATATAAGTACAAAAATAGAAGGTCATAGTATCCAAGAGGCTTTATTGTCGTAGATTCCATCCAGTTTTTTTCTAATAGGAGTTAGTTTATTTGATTTGGAGGACTTTCTTTAGTGTAAATAGCAGTGAACTCTGGAATTGTTCTATCATCACCAAACGCCAATTGCGTTTAAATTTATTTCTTTTATTTTTAAGTTAATATTTATAATCTTGAGAATCCCTATGCCATTATTTTATAAGACTCTTTTTCTATTATTTTTTTCCCCTTAAATATAGTATTGTAATTGGGTGTAATGTAATACCCAACTCCTGCTAAAAGATGTATCTTAAGAGGAATAAAGAATTGAATTGAATTGAATAAATTTATAATCTTCAAATAATCATAACTTTGCCTTATCCTTAATTCATGTTGACTAAGGTGTACAAATCAATTTGTATTCAGGATGATTGCACCTATTGCAATATAATCATGATAATATTTAAATATAACCCTTAATAAGTTAGAACATAATGTATCCCCTCCCTAGTGAAGCCACATTTATTATTTCTTATCTCAATTAACCGAAAGGTCACTCTCATTTAATGATTCCCTTTTATGGAAGCTGTTTTACAAAAGGTTTACTTCTCCTTCTTCACTTCATCTACCCGAAGGTGTAGAAGTTTGACAAAAATTTCGCCACTGATCTCTATTCAGCCACAAGCTTCAAGAGTTTCACTTCAAGAGCTTTTTGGGGTATCCTGCTTTCCGCCATTCTGCACACGTGCCCGAACCACCTCAATTGCCCTCTCTTCGACTTCCCCTCGATTTTCCTGAGGTACCGCATATCAGCTGCTTGGATGCGGCTCTTCTCATTTTCTTTCAGGGTCCCGGATTCACATGCGTAAGTGAGAGTTGGAACATAGATTGACCGATATGCCTGCCGCCAGTTTTGTCTCTTTTGAAACTTCCTTTTTGCTTAAGAAATTCTTTAAAGGCGTAAAATATCTTTCCTGCAGCATTTAGCCTTTGGTTAAGTTCGTCCCTCAACTTACTGCTGGCATTAAGCTTTACTGCGAGAGAATATTGAGTGATATCGCTTAATGGATGTCATTTTACCAATACATCGATTTTTCAAGAAAGGCCATGACTTCCCAAACCCTAAGAGACTGATGTGCTTAAAATAGACTCATTTTCGTTCAATATTGGAATTAACTTGCTCCAATATAAACACCTTATATAACTTTACTCAGATTAAATTTGATTTTCTCATTCTCTCTAAAATAATTTCGCGAAACTATCAGCTGTATTTTACTGACAAGTTCTACAGACTGCTAAGGCTCTACAGAAGAGTTGTTAAAAGCTTGTAAGCTGCACGAACTCACAGCTATGTATATATGCCTATGTAAATAGTATACATAATAGCAGTCCACTTTGTAATTATTTTTAATCACTAAATCGCATAAAAACTTTGCTTAAACAAACTATATTTTTTTTTGTAATTTTAAGTTCATACACAAAGTTACTCGTTTTTATTATACGTTTTATTTTGTATGTTATTGAATTAAAGTACTAACTACAATTTTTTTGGCAATTTGGTGTTATTTTGCAGAAATTAAAAAAAAAAAAAAAGACGCATTAGTAAAAATTCTAAGTATGAAGAAAATGTTCAGTAAGTAGTGACACTAACAATAATAATTGTCAGTAGGTAAAACAGTAGATTCTGGTAACCTACCATTTGGAAGAAAACAAATTGGCTGATTTTTTAATTTCACACTCCAATTTTTTACTTAATAGTAGTAAGAGGAAGTATTACGGTCGAGGCAGATTTTCGGAATTGAGTTTTCACAGGAAATACTCGTTTTAAAGTACGCTGAGTCCAAAAAAGTGGTTTTTCAAAAATGGCTTGTATGTGTAGGCGGATGTGTGTGTGAAAGAATCCGGATTAGATACTACCACCGCATCAGACACGAAGATTTCGGAGATAATCCATCAACCGGAAGTTCCACTTTATAGAAGGTTTTTTTTTTCAGTTTTTTGTAATTTTTTCAAAATCAGAACCAACGATTTTATTCTGCAAGCTTAGTATATATATCAACTACGCATACAAAGAGCTACAATTTTTATTTGAACATTTCTCCGGGAAAATTCACTTAAAAACACTTTTTGGGAAAGGGAGGGGGGCTAAGGTTTCCTCGAAAGTGCTATTTTAGTGCAACAAAGTGCTATATAATTCTGTCAACTAAATAATATTAATTAGAATTATTTATTTTTATTTATTTATTTATTTATTATTAGGGGTACATACTTTTAAGCTATCAGCTTGTTGTAGGGAGTGAGGAATACTGTATATCAAACACCTGTATACCAAAATAAAATAACTATAATAATAACTCCTATAACAAACAGAGAAAATTACACTTAATACTCACTCCTTAACGTTGCAATAGTACATTTACAAAACTTAAGAAATTTAGACTCAAACCAATTAAATAAATATTAATTCTTTGTCTCAAGCAATTTACAATGTAAAAATAATTACAATTCAATTTATCTATCAAGTCAATGTCTAATATGGAGGCAATTTAAAAGTTTGTAGCTTCTCTATGAATGATATACGGTGATATAAATTGATCTCTGTATCGTTGATTGTATCGTTGAGGACATGACAACAGGAAATGAACAACATTGTCTCTTTCGCCGGAATTACAATATTTACAGACTTTGTTATTTAAATTGTACTTAGAGCCCTTTAAATAAAGGCCTCTAAATGCTAAATAATCTCCTTTAAATGCTAAGTGAATTTGACATATAATCCTAATTTTGTTAATATGAACATTGGAGTTTAAATAAAAAGTATTTAAATCGAAAATACATAAATTTCTATAGAAAAGATTGAAGGTTGTATTCATTACTTTATCTCTATCACAGCTAATGTCATTGTTATTAAAGGTTGTAATTAAACGGTAGAAGTGTGATTCCGCAAAGGAACTATCCTGAGATTGTCATAGGTGATCCGCCCCAATCATTGAAAGAAATGACCGCATTTCACAAGCCCAGTTAAATGGCACTGTAACACTGTCTGCCAAAGATATTAATCCTATGTATTAAGAATTGTATAAGTTGCCAAAATTCCCAATTTTAAGAAAATCGGGTGATTGGAAGTGCGTCTTTAATGAATAGGTTTTTCAGATTTTTCCCCATAAAAATGATTAAGAAGAGTTTTTCAACTAAATATAAAGAATTCCTGGGAAAAATTTTTGTGGGTGTTTAGCATCAATTTTATTTTGTTCCATTAGTATAAACGACCAAATCAAAATGGCGGATATTGCAATTCTGCCGAATTCTCTTTTGCTTTCTTTTTCAACATCCTTGCATCATTTTTTTATAAACAATTTTTATTGCAGAATTAGATAATTTCTAAAATTTCTGCAGAGAGAAAATTAGTAAAAAAATTCTAAACTAGCTATTATACTATAGTAGTGAAGGGTCAAATGTTGGCGCGGTCCACATGATAATGCCAAATTTCTGATTGGCCTACACACACAAATATTTTGCAATATCATACACTGTGATTGGCTAATTATTATATTAGCTAGGCAATTATTACTATTAAAAATTTAATTAAGAATATTTTTACTAATTCCCTCTTTCTTTATAATTATCAAATTGGTGCAATAAACTTTTTTTTTACAAAAAAATAATGCAGAAAAATCAAGTAATTTTTAACTTAATATTTACTACTGTTTTATAAAATTAATGTAAGCTATAAAGAAAAAACTTAGAATTCTCATTTTATTGTTGGAAAAAAAAGAAAAAAAAATTTAGCCAGAAATGCAAGATCCGCGCCATTTTTTTATTTGTCCGTTTATACTAATGGAACAAAATAAAACTGATGTTAAACACCCACAAAAATTTCAGCAAGGAATTCAAAATATTTAGTTGAAAAACTCTTCTTAGAGCTAGAGTTATTAGGTGTCATTATATTAATTTTATGTGATTGGCGCAGTCTACAAAGTATTGAAAAAGCACTATAAGGGTTTAAATCTAAGCATGAGCTAAACTCAATCAATATCTAGTTTCTCGCTGTAATATAAAAAAAAGAATCGATTCGTTCAATTAAACAAATTAAATTCAAATTAATTAAACTAAATATTAGTAATTCAGTTAAACAAATAAACTGTAATAACATGAAGCGTTACATACGTATTAGAGTTCGAAAAACTGCAGACTATATAACTATGTAAACTGGAGTGAGAGAAAGTCTTATGAGTGTTTCAAATCAGATTTTATTTCAGTTCTCCATAAATGTTATGTTTAATAAAATTTATTAGAATACTTTGAAATATACTGTTTACTGCTTTGCATACACTAGTAACCATAGTAACTACTTCCTCAATAACATAAAATGAAATTAGGAAAATAAAAGTATAAAAAAAATAAAATAGTAAACATTAACCATAGTATTAAAATCATAAAAAAAAAGCGTGCAAATCACTGGAAACGATTTATTTTCATCTAAAATAAATGTCTGAAAACGTCAGCAAAAATCCAACCCAGGTAAGCATCCTATTCCCCCGGTCTGTAATCTCTTTAACATTTTGAATGATTACTTTTTAGGTAATTACAATTAGGTAACATTATTACTATTATTATTAGGTAATATATATATATCTTCCAAAAACCAAGTAAATAATTTTGCATTTATTTATTTATTATCCCTGTTCGAGCGCCATAATTTTTGTTTATATTTCAATTTTTGTATTATAATATACTTAATTTTTGTAGCATATATATTTGTTTTTATAAAAGGTTTCGGATTACAAAATAACCAGAAGTTTGTTATCCAGCATTGCAAACCTATCCACTTATTTATAAAGGATAATCTAAATTATAAGAAGAACACCCTTAAGGGAGAGCTCGAAGAACCTGACAAGGAATGGAAGGTTTTGTTGCCCCACGTCACCTTGAAATTGGTGTAATTTCTTTTTTATAGGAATAATGAAAATCATATTAATAGGTGAAAATATTTCCTCTGGTATTTTATACGTCATAGCATGCATATTCCTCTTGTTCCTGACAGGTTTTGGATTTTCATCCATTCTCAGAGCAAATTCACCAAGTTCATGTAGATAGTTCACTTCAACGCAATCTTTCTGTTACGCTCAAACTTCTTGGTTTTTTTTTTCTGGATTTTTAAAGTGCACAACAGCTATGGTCCTTTGCACCGGTTTCTATTTGTAAGGACTCATCCGGGATGCATATCCACACCCATCAGTCTAACAATTTCTACAGCAAACCCACAATCTTCTAATCATATTCCTCTACTCCCTTATATCACTTATAAAATAAATACCTAAACACAAGACACCAGCAACCAACTAAACACATACATATGTACACAGCTAGTTTCACAACAAATGAAATAGATGAACCTCCCTAAGATATTCGAAAGTCTTATTGATATTGCCCTCATTGTCTCTTAATACATCTGTAAGACTGGTCGACAAATTTACCCTTCCCCGCGCGTTTACATATTTCGAACATTCCAATAGAATATGCGGGATCGTTAATGTCGTATTACAAGCGCTGCATACCGGCTGAGGTTCTCTTCCGAATATGTGGCTGTATGTCAACATGGTGTGCCGAGTCTCATTCTCGCTAGGACAACTTCTTCTCGCCGAGACTCTCGATTTGAGGTTGACCATTTCTTTGTGGTACCCTTGATATTCCTTAGTTTATTTGACAGCTGCTCTGATTGCCATTCCTTTTCCCAGTTGGAAAGATTTTGTTTTTTTTAGAAAAGCTTTCCAATCGACTGCAAGGACACACGTTCGTCTCTACAATTCATTGATGCCGCTTTTTTAGCAGCTTTGTCGGCAGATTCGTTATCTCTTATCCCCACATGACCGGGAATCCAAATAAAGGAGACTTCTTTATTTTCTCGTAGGGATAGTTTTAAGAGTGTACTGAATTAATAAAACTATCGGAGTCCCGATTGCCTATCATCTCCAGTGAGCTCCTTCAAATCGGAGCAAATAATATATTTCTTAGGTTCATTGTAGTTCCGAATATGTTCTAGGGCTTTGTATATAGCGAATAACTCGGCTGTAGATATGCTTGAGATATTGCTTAATGGGAAGTTATACAGCCTCTTATTCATGACGAAAGCTGCTCCTACTGCATTTATCGTCTTTGACCGGTCGGTGAATATTTTAATACAATGTTTATTTCCTATATAAATGTTATATATACTTATTGGTTTTTGTTGATTGTACTAAATTCGGAAGATCATCTAACTAGTCTTTTTGCCAAGGGGTAAATTTAATTATATTTTTAAAGTAGCGCCAAAAAGAATCTGAAATTATATTCGGTAAGACGGATTGCAAGAGTCAAGTGTCACACAAAGGTAGCAGTTTCGCTTTATTATTCAAACAAAGGGATGTTTTTAGGAAATTACTTTTGCCTACAATAAAATTCTCGAACGGAAATTGCCGCGGTGCAGTAATTGTAGGGAGCAGGCTAAAATTTTCGCCTTCTAGATTATAGGCACACTATATTTGGCAAAACTCACAATAGGGAATGAAGATACTATTTTTTCGGGCAGTCTGACAACAGTGACAAAACACTGGAAGAAGATTCTGTCAAATCATCTCCATTAGTTAATAATTATGCATGTTAATAATCATTATTAACATAAATTTGCCACCTTTTCTACTAAAAATAAAACAAACTTAGGGAAAGAACATTTATTTAAATTTTTTAGGAATCACAGTTATATTTTGTTCAAAAAAATCCTTCAAGTTTTTATTTAAATTGCAATAATTTAGGATAATCTAAATTGGTGGAACACAATATCGCGCAATAAAATAACATTAAATTCAAGATCTACTAATCTAGAAAAATACAATTAAATCCTTATTTTATCAAGTGCTCTAATAAAGTGCGTAAAAATATATCAAAACTGCAAAAATATGCGCCAGATTGAAATTTATCAGCAGAATATACGGATACAAATGAGTTTTTATAGTTCAGGACTAAATCTGTTTTCCAACTCTTTAACAGATCACTACGGTGATGTCAACAATAATTGCATATATTATAAAAAATTTAATTATAAACAATGTGTAGAATATAGACTTATGAAAAGTTTTTTCTAACATTATCTATAACGATGGATAAGGATAGTTGGGATTCGGTCTTTTTTTTAAAGAAAACAAAAAAAAAAAACGAATTTTCGCCAACGTTTCGACTGGTGGGTATGGATATGCATCTATCAAGACCTACGACATACAAATACAACGGGTTCTTTTTAGAAAGACAAAATCAAGAAACAACAAACAGAATGTAATAAAAAATAAAATATATAGATTAATATATAATTTTCTTTTTGGTTCACTTACATAAAAATAAGAAATGTTAAAAAATCTTCAAACATGACAACATAAACTTAGGTATATTTAAGGAAAAATAACACCACAGAGAATAGTGAACAAATTATCTATAAAGCAAATTGAAAGTTTGTGAAATATGTACGAGTGGAAATAATAAACGAATTTAAGAAAAAGTGTTTTTTTTTAAATAAAAGAACATAGATACATATTCACATAGAACCAAATGAAAGATTATCTGCTAAATTTATTAGTGTCATACCCCAACTTAAGATCTGCGAGGCCATTGACTAAACCGATCCTTTGCCACACAGTGCCAGCAAAATTGGCTAACTCGGCACTCCACCTTTTATATCTAGGACGTCCTTCAATTCCTTGTTGCTTATATCTGGGTACCAATTGGTACATCTGTTGGCCTACCTGTGTGTGTATCTATTCCGGTTACGACTCCTATCCAGGCCCCTTTTAGCATTAACACTGTCAGTCTAACTTCTCTGACACCAGTCAGTTTTCCGATATGACTAGCTGTAGTTTTCCTCATTTCTTGTACCCACCATCCTCCTCACTATAGGTTCGTTATGGTTTTCTATGTTATTCATATGTTATTCATATCTTTCGATACTAGTCATGTTTGGCATCCAAAAATTAAAGATATTCTAATTTATACCGGCCTCAGCCGGTATGCAGCGCTTGCAATACGACGTTAACGATCCCGCATATTGTATTGGAATGTTCGAAATATATAAACGCGCGGGGAAAGGTAAATTTGCCGACCAGTCTTACAGATGTATTAGGAGACAATCAGGGCAATATCAATAAGACTTTCGAATATCTTAGGAAGGTACATCTATTTCATTTGTTGTGAAACTAGTTGTTTGCTGGTGTCTTGTGTTTAGGTATTTATTTTATAAGTGATATAAGGGAGTAGATTGTGGGTTTGCTGTGGAAATTGTTAAACTGGTGGGTATGGATATACATCCCGGATGAGTGATTACAAATTAGAAACAGGTACAAAGGACCATAGCTGTTGTGCACCTTAAAAAAATCCAGAAAAAAAAAGAATATATTCTATGCGAAGTTCCAATTTTGGTACAACTATCAAAATGTCCTTTTTTTTTAACTTGACATTCATCCTACATTTGTAAAATAACAAATTAAAAAAACATTTCATGCTATCACGGTTTTTAGGTTAAATTATTTACTCAAGTAATTGTTTGAGTTAAATATGTTTTCATTTTGAGTTGTAAATAAATGTTTTCATTTTGCCTACAGTAAGTTTGCATATTTGTATTATTTTAAACTTACAAGAATGAATATTTATAATAAATCCTAAAGTACTTTTTAAACTAAAACTGAAATAATCTGCTGATAAAAATAAAACAAATATTCGAGTCTTGCAAATATCTATATTCAATATTGCCATGTTGCAATTCAATAATAATAGTCCTTTTATGCTTCAGTAGTCAATATAAAAAAAATATATATATATAAACTTTTTAACGAAGATAAGAAAAAAGACAAACACCGATGGTGAACAGGGTAACTGGAGTCCCAATACTCCAAATAATAATAGAGGGAGAGAAAATATAATATCAAGAGAGAATATAACATAGAAGACTGTGTTAGCATATAGAAAATTTGGTTCTATATCTGCAAATAAAATATCTGCACAATACTTTTTATTTGATATATAAAAAAATATGTATAGTTTTGAACTAAAACATTGCATTGCGCCTTCTCTATCTCTTGTCTGACTCGAGTATCAGATGCAGACGTTCAATACAGATTTACATATAAAATGAAATTCATTTATCCTAAATTAAGTTTAGAACTGGTGGGTGGACAACTATCTACCCTGGCAGGTAATGTTCTCCTAGGTTACACAGTAGTTCAGCAGAAAGAGCCAAAAAGCATAGAACCAAACTGATGTAATTTTAAATTTAACATCACAAAATTCCGTGCGGACTACTATAACTACTATAACATCAATTCTTTCGACAAAACGTAACAAATAAAAATGATAGGTTTAATCTGTTGTAAGTCCTTTTCTAAGAAAATTTATTAATCCTTTTTTAAGAAAATCATAATAATCTTTTTCAAGACAATTTTAAAAAATTCAAAAATCATTTAATTAAAGTCACTCACTTCTTGTTAAGTAAATTCCTTGAAATTTGGAGTTCCACTAATGGTTCTAATATATATTAATATACCAGATGTATTACCAGGTAATCTCTTTCCAACTGGGAAAAGGAATGGTAATCAGTGCAGCTGTCAAATAAACTAAGAAATATCAAGAATACCACAAAGAAATGGTCAACCACAAATAGAGAGTCTCGGCGAAAAGAAGTTGTCCTAGCGAGAATGAGACTCGGTCACACCATGTTGACACACAGCCACATATTCCGAAGAGAACCTCAGCCGGTATGCAGCGCTTGCAATACGACATTAACGATCCCGCATATTCTATTGGGATGTTCGAAATATGTAAACGCGCGGGGAAAGGTAAATTTGCCGACCAGTCTTACAGATGTATTAAGAGACAATGAGGGCCATATCAATAAGACTTTCGAATATCTTAGGGAGGTTCATCTATTTCATTTGTTGTGAAACTAGCTGTACATATGTATGTGTTTAGTTGTTTGCTGGTGTCTTGTGTATAGTTATTTATTTTATAAGTGATATAAGGGAGTAGAGGAATATGATTAGACCAAGATTGTGGGTTTGCTGTAGAAATTGTTAGACTGGTGGGTATGGATATGCATCCCGGATGAATGCTTACAAATTAGAAACAGGTGCAAAGGACCACAGCTGTTGTGCACCTTAAAAAAAAAAAAAAAAACACAACAAAAACCAGGTAATTCATACATTTTACTTAAATAGTACTTTTTTGCGTTAACAGCTAAATGCTACCGTTCCCTCGAAAATCAGTTTTATCAGAAAACTAATATAGGTATTTGTGAGAAACAAAGTTTAATGAAAATTTTGAGAGCCGTTTACTAGAAAATCGCTTTAGCAAAATCCCACTTTCGGTTGATCGATTTTGCCCGAATACTTCGTGTCAGATGTGATTGTAGTATCTAAACGGAACACTAAGTTAGAGCTTCCTGTTTTTTTCGTATTTGAACATATATACATAATTAAAAATTGCTAAAAAAAACAAATATGGAAAAACTAATGAAAATAATAGTTTGTAATATTTTTTTTAGAGACAATATCAATAAAAATTAAATTAATATTCCGGTCAGTTCGAGAATTTGCGAGTCAGATTGTTTTATTATAATGGAAACCCAGTATGAAATGGTACAAAATTGAATATGTTATGTTTTTAATATAAACATATTAAAACTGTTATCTATTACCTTATTACAATATCCACACACCGCTATTGACCAATAAATTTGCAAGGAATGATTTAGATTTCAATGAAAAATTTATTGGTCAAAATAATATCGCAGTTTATAAATATATTAATAATCAAATAAAGTTATACAATGGTTAAGTTTATACAGAGGTAAGTTGAGAATGTGAACTAATCTGTAAGATATGTTTCAATTTGAAGTAAATTCGGCACAGCTGGCAATACAACTAATGACCCAAAACTCACAAAACTTATGGCTAGTATAATTTAAACTTCACCTTAATTATGGCCAGCTCTCACAACTATTAAATTGTGTTCAATTGTGGTTAAACATTTCAAATGCTTTAAAATCTTAGAACGACATTTGGTCCATGTGTCAAAACTAAATTCAATTAGCTGCCATTTTTACTGTATTTATTTAATCTTACAATATTATTCTTAACGAAACAATGTCATGTTATTGTTATTTAGTTCATTTTATAATCAGTTGATAATAAGTTTTATTAATAACTAATGTTATTTTTCATTTATAGCAAAATTCTTTCGGTATGACCACGGATTCAATTCTAAAATCATACAACAATAAATACGATACTACTAACGGTAACATATAATATCATTCATGAAAGTGATGCTCTTAAAAAATACTGGCCACAGCCAGCAAAACTTTGAAAATTATTTTGTCTTATTCCTAGTAAGTGAAAGTAATGCGAAGTCAAATATTCCAAATTGAATTTTTATCTGAAAAACATATTTTGAGGAGATCCTGAATATGATAACATTGTTTCAAGGATTCTAAGTATGTGATCAACTGTTTTTTACTTTCACTTACTACGAGGAAGTACTGTAATCGTGTCAAATTTTCGATATCGAGTTTTCACCAAAAATATACGTTTCGAGGTCCCTGAGTTCAAAAAAGTGGTTTTTAGAAAATGGTCTGTGTGTGTGTGTGTGTGTGTGATATGTATGTGAACAGCATAGCTCAAGCTACGAAAAATCGTAGAAAGTTGAAACTTGATATTCCGTTTAGGTATCACCATGGGATCTGTGACAGGACATATTTTGTCAAAATTCTTAACCCGGAAATACCATTTTATTAATTGTTTTTTTTTTTTACTAATTTGCGATTTTCTCAAAAATGGCTCCAACGATTTTCTGGAAACTTGTTGTATCAACTACACAGAGCTACAACTTTTATTTGAAACATTTTTCCGAACAAATTCATTTAAGGGTATTTTGTGGGGAGAGGTAGGGTTACGGCTTCCTCTAAAGTGATATTTCAGTTTATTATTACACAATTCTATCATCTAAATAATGTTAATTAGAATTAAATATGTTGTTGAAATTCCAAGTTTGAAAAAATCGGATAACCGCGTTTATGTATGTGTACTAAATAATTTTTTCACTTTTTCGCGATTTTCTCAAAAATAGCTCCATCGGTTTTCTTAAAACAGCCTATATAAACTACACATACAAAGATGGACAACTTTTATTTAAAACATTTCTCTCGGAACATTCATTTAAGGGCACTTTTGGGGGAGATAATGGATTATGTTTTTCCCAAAGTTGATTAATTCTATCATCAAAACAAAATTAATTGGAAATAAATAGATGGCCAAAATTCCGGGTTTCAAGAAAATTAGTAATCCGGAAGTGTGCTTTTACTGAACAGTTTTTGACAAATTTCATTAAATTTGTCAATTATAATTTTGAGAACTGGAGTATGAGAAAGTTATGTGAGTGTTTCACACCAGATTTTTTTGTTTTTTTTTTTTGTTTTTTTAAGCAATAAAAATTAGAGAATTCGAATCCAACTTTTTTATTTCAAATTGGGCCAAATATTTTTTCAACGAATACTTTACAAGTAGATTTTTTTCATGAAAAATAGTTATTGTTCGAGAAAAATTCGATGAATATTCACCGAGATTCAATTTTGAATGTAGAGAAATTCTCTGCCTTTTGATTACTATTATTTCACATTGTTTTTGTGTTTATAGTGAAATAAGGCAAAAATTTTACTTTATGGAATGACGAATATAATAAACTTACAAAAATAATAAATTATCCGTAGGTGCTAAGTGTTTAGCACATTGGACTCCCACACGGAGGTCCCGGGTTCGAGTCCAGTGCTAGCCTTAGATTTTTTCTTCCTAGAGCCTCTACAGCTCACTGTTCGATGATTGACAGTGTTGTCTCTAGCAAGAGAACACTGTCCGGAGGGCGGCAGTGCACTGAGAAGGCTCCGGGCCTAATGACCACAGATGTTAAAGCGCCTTAAATTAAAAAAAAGAATAGATTATTAGATTGGTGGAATTTCCCGTATATGGACAGATTAATTCGTTAAAAAAAAATGCAATCCAATTTGATATAAAAAAGATAGTTTCGAAATCTCTTATTTTAGCAGCAAAATAAGTAGAATCATATGGAATTTTGTTTTTATCTAGCACAAATTGAACTTCACGACCCACGTACAAGACAAAGTGAATTCTGGAAAAATGACTATAAGACTACTCTTCCCGTTACTATCATGCGACGCAAAAATGACCACATAAAACAAACTCCTACTGCACAAAGTAGTCATCAGACCGATGTTACTTTACGCTTCCTCCCCCTGGAGCCTGACTAGTAACAGCAACATCAAAAAAGTTCAGATAACCCAGAAAAAAATCCTAAGTATTGCGACTGACTCACCACGACACACCAAAATCGACCTACTTCACGTAAAATCTTCAGTAACCCGAGTTTATTCCTTCATCCAAAATCGTCTCCTGAAACTCCTCTCCATTCTCGACTGTCATCTTAATTCACTCTGCCGCGAAATAGCCTCCTACGATCACTCCACACATTACAGGCATAAAAGACTGAAACACATCCTCTCGTAATATATTTTTCCTAAAGCTGCAGGTTTTTTCCCCTTTTTCCCTGCATATGTACCAGGCCTTATCCCATAAATCACTATTGTACATTGGAACTTCTATTAATTATTATTGTACATATTTGTAAATATGTAATAAGCTATTTATCTTTATCTTTTTTATTTAGCGTACTTTCTACTTATAAGATAAGTGGATGATGGTGTTAAAATTGTCACCCTGTATACCAAAGTTATTGACTCAGAATCGAAGTAACAAGAAAATTTCTAATCACTGAAGTAAGTTAAAATAACGCCGACATCACATTTTTGCTCAGAATCACTTTATATCAAACATATTTTTATAAAACTTAACGAATAAATTTCATGTGATTAATATTAAATATACAGGTGGTAGGGGGACAAATACTACCTACCGACCGAGGTAGGTGGTAGAAAGACTGATTACATAGTAGGGAGGCCAATAATAATGAGCAAACACGTGTGAATTCTAACGTATCAAATTCTTCAAAATCACATTCTTTTTTTCAGAAAAATGTTTAAAAAAAAAAGTGATAGATTTATATTTGTGCAGTAACTATTCTCAGTTTAACGGAAATCGTTGCAGCCGTTTTCAAGAAATTTCCACATAACTCAAAAACCTTTTCAGTAAATTTCCGAATTTCCTCAAATGTAGAATTCTAGCAATATCATAGAGATGGAAGAACCATATCCCCGCAGGGGGCAGTTGTTGTGCGCGACTGCCGGGATTTTACGATCCTCCGGGCAGTATATTTTATACTTTAGTACAGTAGAGCGCACACCCTCACCAGACCAGCATATAAAGCACGAATCAACACACGTACACTCACTAAAACACAAATAAATATAAATACATTCACACATAAGTACACACACGCACACAAGGCAATATCATCACTCACCTTAGGGTTTCCGTCTCGCCGCCCCGGATGGATCTGGCCTGGCAGCTTTAAGGAGGCAGCCAGCCACTCCACTAGGCTAGGAGTCTATGGGCTAATCACCAATAACCCCAAATCACATAACGATTACGAAACCTCAAAAAGCAGGAGGCTAAGGCTCAGTAATGGGCTGTAAAGCCAACAAAGCAGAAGAAGGAAGAACCATATATTGTACTGAAGTGATCGATTAAAGCTACTTTTTCTCCAAAACACTCCAAAAAATCAACTTTTCCCGACAAAAACATGTTACAAACAAAAATGACAGAATATTGATGTGTTTGATTTTAAACGTTGCATATTTCGCTGTTTACTGTAGTAAATCGAGAGGGTAAAGAATATTTTATATACATTATTATTTTATATATTTTTTATGTCAAATACTTATTTCTTTTATTAATAATATACGTATTGAGTCAATAAATTCATTTGTTATAAAGCAATAAATTTATATTATGAACTTAGAACACCAATAAATTTTACTATTAGCAAAGTTACTCTGAGGAAACACAATAAGGTAAGGAATCTGTAAGTAAAACAAACGTTTAAATATATATATATATATGTGTATCATTTGTGTTACAATATAGTATATTTTTAAATATATATATATAAACAAGTTCCTCATCCCCACGAATTTCGAAAAATTTGTCACGGTCTCAATACTTCGTCTTAATAGGAGTAGATTAAATTCCTTTAGTAGACAGAACAATGCAATCTGAAAGATCATCTATTGTGCTCTGTACTAGGAGTAAGAGAAAATAATAAATTAACTATACAAAACTTTCTCCCAGTTCTAATTTAAGAATATATAGAGCAATTACTTTATTACCCGGAGAGAAAGAGATTCAAAATGCCTAAAATTCTGAATACAAACTACGGCTCATATTGGAAATTTTAAAAATAGTATCTACTTTTTATGTTTAAGATAAACAATATAAAAATTAACAATATTTAATTTAAAATGAATTATTTGTGTAGCGATGGGTTTGGTGAGCTTATCGGTTGTTCGTTCATAGAACGGGACCCAAGATTCTAACTCAAAAGATGGGTCAAAAAAAGTGCAAGAATAAATATAAAATTTCGGAGGCCAGTTACATTAAGTAACTCTCGTTTTATAAGGGCAAAAACTTTACAGCGAACCAGCAAAGTTTTTATAACTTTCAGGTTATGTCCTTTCTAGTGTACAAGAAAATAAAAGTGCATAACTACTGAACACTTTTAGTACGGCCATGGAAGTAAACGGCTTATTCTATTCAAATATTTTAATACCTGGAATAATTCAGAAATATTAAATCAAATTTGATATATTTATTTACAAGGACAACAAATTTTGGCAAAAATTAAAAACAGATCTGGCGACCCTCATGTAAATTTAAAATAACCATTCGTACAATATGTACTTGTTTAAAGATTTGTTGAAGTGAGAAGGAAAGCCCTATCTATTATTTCTATTAACATATTATTATTCCTTTCTTCTGAGTGATAAAATATCGAAGAAAAGTGGAAGCAAGATCTGAAGGGGTGGCTAGCAACTAACTCTAAACCTGGAAATATTTTTTATTTGAGGGGTCAACTGTAAAATTGCAAAAACGTATGGGTATGTAGTTAGGTTAGCACGCTACATCCAAATAGTTGCACACATCAAAATCTACTATCTCAGTTGTGGATTTTTCTTTTAAGGGAACATGCACTGCGACCTTAAAGATCTATTGTGCCTCTGGAGCCTTCTCAGTGCAAGCAGTGATCTCTAGCTACAGAAAACGTTGTCCATCACCGGACATTGTTCCCATGTATACCCGTTTCCCTTTGGTACTCGGGGGTAGTTTAAAGACCTACCTACCCCCTTGGAGTTTAGCAGTACCCCCGCTGCAAGCACCGGGGTCGTTTAACAAGAGAAGGGTGTCGCCGCCATGAGGAGACTGTTAATGCAATACCTCGCCATTGCAGAAGTGGCAAATCCAGGTATTCCCCCGCTTGACCCATTTAAGGGCAGGTTGAGATCCGCTCAACCAGCGCACAAAGAAATCCCACATAATGGTCACACTCCAATCCCAGAAGCCAGAGAAGGTACTCCCTAGCAGGCTCAGGTAAGCCGCGCACACCCAGCAAATGCGCTTCCAGCTACGGGCTGGCACCGGGATTTAATTTATATTGCGAATCCTCCCCGTCAACCGTGTTATTGATTATAAAACACGGCCACTACTAATCCAACCTCAATTGCACGCAATTGGCTTGGAAACTGACGCTTGCGCCCGTAGTTCAGTTTTTCAACTCTAACGAGCTAGCGTGACTGATCGCACACCCGATGGATCCTACTGATTCCTGTCTATTGCCTCAAGTACAGGGGTTCAGTACCCATGATAGTTACAGGCAACCCTGCAAGGGGAAAGGATGAGGATTAGATTAGGTGGGGTGAGGGATTCCCCAACCTGGAGAGCCAGAGTCTGATTGCATCCCGAAGGGGGGGGGGGTGATGGTGGCGATGGCGCCACATACCCACGCCCATCCATCACCGGACACTGAGCAGTAGAGGCTTCTAGGAAGTGAAGCTCTAAGGGCAGAATGCTGGATTCCAACCTGGGTCCTCCGCATTGCTAGTCCAGCGCGCTACCACTGAGCTAATCCTTTCGTTCATTTATGAATTTAGGGGTAATATTTGAAATTTGATGGAGTGTACCTAAGAGATGTTCCTATTTTTAGACTGGGATACACTCACACAGGAGCGCTAAATTCTCTAAAGTAATAGCTGGCATACATTTTCTCGGAGGTTGAGAAAATTCAAAAGAAACACAATCAAATTCTGTTTTATACTTACAGTTATTAAAAATATTATTTTTAGAAAAATTTCAACTTATTTGTCCAAATTTCACTTATTTCTCAAATTTTCACTTATTTATCAAATTTCACTTATTTGTTCAAACATAAATATAGAGATCCTCGGGACCTATAAACCTGCCAAACCAAGCACCGGCGGTAGAGAAGTGATTATAAGCTTGGATAAATCAGGAGAGCGCGCCAATAAGATTGAACCAAACCAGCATATAATTTGAAATTTAAAAGCCGATACTGTAAAATCGAACTTCCTACTTACCAGATCGAATTTTACGAACCAAAAAGAAGTTGAAAGGAAATCTTTGGAATAATTTTTGAGAACATTGGGAAAAACTAATAATGACGCACTTCTAATTGACGGATTTTGAAATCAAGGAATATCAACAAGGTTCGAGGTTATTGATATATTTTCTTGTTACACACACACAATATCATTCAGACAATTCGCTAAAGACATTTTTTTCGTACCCGGTGGACATCAAGACATGTATTTCCCATGAAAACTCAATTTTGACAAATTCACCCGATCGCAATACTTTCTCTTACGAACTAAGAGAAAAAGAGAAAGTAAAACAGTAAAGCGATTCTTTGGGTTAACTAATATTGACTTAAATCCAAATTGAAGAAAAAAAGAATTTATTGTGATTTTTTATTTTGATTATATCCGTAAACAAATTCACTCATTCTTTAATAAATTATAATGAAAAGATCCAATACTGCAAAATTCCATCCATATTGTAATCTTCCTGATGTGAAGACGATCCTGGCAAAGCAGAACGTATAGAAAAATTGAACTGCAAAGCTTCCACGGAAACTTGGAATAAAAAGACGATTGTAATATTATAAAACAGCCCAGTGAATCCTAAAAAAGGGCCTGAATGCAGAAATCCTTCGCCTCTGAAAACAGGAAAAGTGACTATTTAGAATATGTTCTGAAGATTGTCTGAATGAAAGACCCATCGAACTATTAAGTTCTTTTATAATCAATATCAGCAATACTATAAATTTGATAGGTCGTCCGCATGCAAACACACCAATCATGTTGTAGTGGAATCTCATCCTTTCAGATCATTTGAGCTTAAACTATAGGGAGACATACATAGTATAAGCCATTAAGGAGACAATGAGTTGTGAGAGTTTATAATTAAATATAAAACTATAGTAATACAGTACTTGGACTTAATCTCAAAAAGTTAAAGGTAATGAAAATTAACTTAAAGAAAAACACGAAATTATGCGACATTCAAAATCACATTTTCATTTGTGATAAAGTATAAAAAAACAGATACACCTGTTTCCGAAAAAATGAATTGTTATTAAAAAATAAAATAAAAAAACGAAAATGAAACCCAACATAAATAAAATGAACGCATAAAATATTAATGAGACGGTTTGCAAGAGGTAAGGGCAAACTTATCTCGGCCTTCTAGTATATCTTAGCTTGCACGTCATCATTATACCATGATAACAAGATGAAGTGTACAGACAGACGGTTGCGGCCGTTATCAAGTCGGCGGTATACCTCCACAACCTACTCCTTGGTACATACTTTAATTTCCCATGAGGCCACCAGCCAATGTGTGCAACCATCCTTCTGGCCTACTGAATTTTCAGCTAAGATGATAACGATTTAAACATGGTGTATATTGAGCGGAAAGAAAGATATATGAATTATATAAACATTTTACCCCTTTTAATAATATTCAGGGAAACCATTATTATTTATAATGCTCACTCACCCTTTATTTGACGTCGGAATTTACATGAATGATTATACTAAAGTTATTATACTAAATTGAAATTATTGCGTTTTGATTGCTCTTTTTTGAGCGATCCTGTTTCGTGGCTATTGCTTAGGTTTTTGGAGCATCTCTTATGGAAACAAAAGAATATTATTGAGTTATAGGGTATAATAAGAAAAACCTCATATCTTGTCCATAAATTAAGAAACATAGAAAATCTGGTATAATACATAAGTAACCAACTGATCAGTTGTACAAAAATAATTTATCAATTTTTCTTTTCCCCAACGTTATAATTTTTAATTTTTCTCACTACTGTAACTGAAAGAATTACGATGCTGTTAAAAATCCAAAACTGAAGTGTTATCAATAATAAGTACTCGAGGGGGTTCCCTGAATCCACATTCTCTCTGTGTCCGAACAATATATCTAAATAACGGAAAATGAAAGAAAGCTTAAACTTAATATTTCATTTAGATACCACGGTACATCTCACAAGAAGATTCCAGTCCAACTATTATACTTAAATAGTAAATATGTTAAACGTGTGCAGAAAATACTTAAGTAGTATTAAGTTATTCTTTAATTATTACTTTCTCTTACTCCTAGTAAGAGGAAGTATTGTAATCGTGTCAAATTTTCGATATTGAGTTTTCACCGGAAATATCCGTTTTGACGTCCCCTGAGTCCAAAAAAGTGGTTTTTAGCAAATGGTCTGCGTGTGTGTGTGTGGTGTGTGTGAACAGCATAGCTCAAAAACGAAAAACCGTAGAAAGTTGAAACTTGATATTCCGTTTAGGTATCACCATGCGATCTGACTGTGCGTTATCTGTCAAAATTCCTCAACCGGAAGTACACTTTACTAGTTGGTTTTTTTACTTTTTTCTCAAAAATGGCTCCAACGATTTTCTTTAAACTTATAACATCATTTACATATACAAAGGGCTACAACTTTTATTTGAAACATTTCTCTGGGAAAATTCATTTAAGGGCACTTTTGGGGAGAGGTGGGGTTAGGTTAACCTCTAAAGTGCTATTTCAGTTTATTACACAATTCGCTCATTTAAATAATGTTAATTAGAATTAAATATGTTGTTGAAATTCCGAATTTGAGGAAAATCGGATAACCGGAAGTGCTTTTGTTTTAACACAACTAAATGATTTTTTCACTTTTTCGCGATTTTCTCAAAAATGGCCCCGACGATTTTCTTGAAACTACACATACAAACTGCAACATACAAAGATCTACAACTTTTATATAAAAGATTTCTGTGGAAAAATTCATTTAAGGGCACTTTTAGGAGAGGGGTAGGTTACAGCTTCCTCTAAAGTGGTATCATACTTGATTATACGACTCTATCATCCGAATAAAATTAATTAGAAATAAATAGATGGCCAAAATTCCGAGTTTGAAGGAAATCAGTAAACCGGAAGTGCGCCTTTAATGAATAGTTTTTACAGTTTTCGACAAATTTCATTAAATTTGTTGTTATAATTTTGAGAACTGGAGTTTTTTTTTTTTTTTTTTTTTTTTTTCAAGAGGGGGGAAATGCTACTTACGCACATCAATGTGCCGGACTCCATATAAATATGCCTACCGGCTAAACCCCCCCCCCCTACACCTGAGCCTAGCCTGGATTCGCTTTCTCAGCACTGCATCAGGCTAGGCTCCTTAACCTAGCCCTAAGGGGCCCCTTCTCCCATATTCACCTCTGCACGTTTAGTTGACATTACCTCCCGGACAAAGGAAGTAACCTTTGTCCAGTTGTTGCGACTGCTCAACAGAGTCTGGGCAAACCTTCCAGGTACCAGTTCCCCGACCGTCCGGGCCTGGGGCCTTCTTGGTTTTCAAAGTAACCGCTGCTTCCTGGACTTCTTCTTCCGTAAAAAACGGGATATTCATAGGGACTTCAAATAATCTCTCTGGTCTTTCGGGGTGTGTGGGGAAAAGACCCTTTACAATCCCCTCCATAGCCTCCGCATCCAAGACCGCTTGCTTCTTAAAGCCGACAATCTTTTGAGTTACGATTTTGTAACCTAAACCCCAAGGATCTCGGTCTACTTCCGCTACGAGAGAATCCCAACAGCGTTTTTTGCTCAGGTAAATTGCCTTCCGCAGCTCGTGTTTCGCCTCTCTATATTCAGCTGCACGGCATGCGGCCGTCGGCCTTCTTCTTGCTCGTTGAACCCTCCTTCTCTTCTTAATACAATCCCTACGGAGATCCGCAATTCGCGAGTTCCACCAATAGGCTGGCCGCCTCCCTCTCCAAGAAACTCTCCTGGGCATTGATTGGTTACACGCCTCCGAGATAATGTTCATGCCTAAGGTAACCACTGCCTCAGCTCCAACTCTACCCTCCTCACTAGCCGGGTTGCTTTGCGTCATCCCGTCCTCAATCGCCTTCCAGAAAACCTCTTCATGTATCTTATCCAGATTCCAGCCTACACTATCCTTTGGCTTCCATATCCTATCCACACTTTGTGTTATTCTAAACGTGATATATTGAGAACTGGAGTAAGAGAAAGTTGTGTGAGTCTTTCACACCAGATTTTTTTTTATAATGAACCATATTATTCATGTTGTTATTATAGCATGAGATATTAACTAGGACGATAAAAAAATAAATAAATAAATAAAAAGTCGATAGCTTCTTTTTCCCTTCTACAGAAAATTTATTTAAATAACACACATTAGGTAAGGTGATCTTATAAGCTCAAGATGCCCTGAGGTAATCTTGAATGTGTTCTCTTTTAAACAAAACAGTTTCTAAAAAGCTTAAACGGCCCAAGGGAACATAAATCTTAGTGAAGTTCTTGACTTGACAAAATACATTTTAGGGCTGCAACGATATATTAGCATTTTGTTTGATTTTATATAAAAGTATATTGGTGATTATAATGGAAACAAAATCAGCACATTTTTATTATATATATTACAACAGCATAATAAGATCAGTGTATTTTTTTTTTTACTTAGTGTGATATTCTGCAAAAAGGAGAAGAATTATTTGGTTTTCAATAGACATAATTTAAAAAACTTCAATACAAATGATAATGCTCGAGAGAAATTGAAACAGAGGAAATAATGTAGTATCCAAACACTTGGCAAAGATATGTTTTAGATAAGAAAGAGCTTTGATAGCGGGCCACGATTTCTATATAATATTTCCACGATCTGCTAGCTCGAGTGAGGCTAGCGATAAATGCGGTAAAATCAGTTGCATTTGATTAGGGGAATTCTGCAAGCTAGCGTAACACAATTAAAAATAAAAGTAATAAAAACGAACAGGCCAATGTCACACCCTATAATACCATTTATAAAGTTAATACTTTCATCATACACGGCAATTAAAATCCAATTAAATGAATTTTTCCGTCATCATATATATCTGTAAATCACCAAACTTTCTATCACTAAGCTTACAATGAAAATGGCCTGATATTTCTTTTTTGTTGCAAATTTCGAGTAACTAATTTAAAAAAAAAAAAATGACAAGCACAGAAATGTAAAACGCTCACACACTGCATACCGTCCTATGGATATCACTGCCCTCAGTAATTGTACTCAGTAAGGTACTAAGGACACCGGTCAGTCAGTGGTTTGGTATAAACGACGTCTCGCCTATGTTGCATTGATTCTCCAAGAATGTTTACAAACCCAACTAGTAAGGATTAGTACTGATATTTTGATATAATAATATTTGAGAAATTAGGCAAGGCTTTTCATCTAAACTCTTCCGACCTAAATGTGGAAACTAGACTTTCATGGAAGACCCTTTTCAGATACAGAACAGATCAGGTATTCACTCTCACTTCAGTTAGTTCTCTGCTAGTTCTTTCACAAAATCAAAGGACATTTATGGCCAAGATAATAAATTGTAGATATTTGTAGTAATTTGTAGAAAGAACAATATTTTAAAAATGACTAGCAGAGAAATGTAAAAGGATCACACACTGCATACCGACACTTTTTTTTCCATCCAACGTTTATCTAATTTAAGCTCATGTCTGTACAGTTTGATTCCATTTTTACTTTCCTCACTATAAAAAATTATATACAGAGACCAGATTCGAGGACAAGAAGAGGAAAGAAGCCGAACAAATGGGGGAATTGATGGTGGACCGGTGGTAATCCGGGCATTGATTACAGCCTTCAATTTGATATTGGGAGGTGATCCGTGTCCGGAAGACCTCCGAATGGGATGATATATTTCATCTACTTTCAAAAGAGGAAATAAAAATGCGTGCAGGGGGTACAGGGGTATATGTTTACAGAGTATGTGGCCAGAATGGCGGGGAGAGTTTTGAAAAACAGAGAGGAAGCAAAAGTTATGTAACCACCTAAGGAACAGAGTGGATTCACAGCTGGGAAGTTGTGCGTCGATAATATCGTCATTATGAAGCAGCTTATAGAAAAGTGCAAAGAAAGAAGTAAAGAGCTGCACATAGTATTTATAGATTTGGAGAAAGCGTACAATGAAATGCCCAGGAAAAGGATGTAAAGAGCGCTGTGTGAATTAGTACGGAGGAACGCCTCATTCGAACCATACAATACTTATATAAGTCATGGCTGCATTAAATCAACAATGCCTACCAGATAATGCTAAGCAAGCATGGAATTGCTCCAACCCTAATTAGCTCTATCCTGCCAGGATGTCAGAGCATGCAGAATATGTGGGCAATGAGAAATCATTGGACGAATTGGTACGAGAAGACCCAAATACACTTTTTATGGAACCGAAATCATTCAGGGTGTTCCCAGGGCAGTGACAAAAATAGAATAGAAAAGAATAGAATGACACAGGGGGAGGGGCTCTAACCCAGGCACTGCAGCCTACCAGGGCAGTGACAAAATCAGTTATTACTCCAAATGGCAATCCACTGGTCAAAGGGAGTTGAAAAAAATTTATTAAAGTAGCTCCCACAGAAGTTTGCGGCAGATCTACTAAAACAGTAGCCTCAAGGGTTATGATGACTCTATTGACTGGGAAGCTATATGCTCAGGAAGAACTCTGTTGGGCCAATAGTGAAATTACAGGGTTTGCTTGAAGTGTACAACTGGATGAGAGTGAACAAGATCTAACCGGATTGCCTTGCTTATTTACAATGTCTGTAAATTATACACCCGATAATTGTGAGTTGGTGCGTATAGTGGAGATAGATTTTGCTCCTGTTAGTAAATCAATAAATTGCATCAATCTATTACGTAGGCTCATATGTGTGAGATTATCAATACATATGGTATTCGCATTGCAAGGCTGGGACAGCTGCATCGTTGCCCATATCATTACTAAATGTGCAGTCTCTGCGATTGCAGAAGGAGAGTATGATCATGCAAACTAAAAGAGCACTTCCACTATTTAGAGCTATCTCTGCAATTCTTCATATTAACCCCAACAACACAAATGATTTACTCAGGAATATTTTTTTCGTTACTTAACGAGTTTACTTATTAAGGGTACATAATAGAATATAAAAGACTTCCAAAGAAATTCATAAAGGCACTATGGTCAATGAAAAATTATATATTTATCTTGACAAAGGTTGAATATCTTTATAAATAAGTGAGGGAATGTGGAAAGTGGTAAATAGGGGCAAATATAAAGGCTAAGTGTATTCAATTGTGGACCTTTTGTGATAAGTGTAAATGCTAGTATAATATTCCGGTCACAAAAAAGAAGTCGACAGCCTTGAATGTGTACGATCTCTGCTTACTGAGGGCGGCTACTCTATACTGAATTCACAAAAGGGAACAAAAATGTCCCTTTTCTATACAAAGTGTAAAAGCAATTTCAAACCTTTCACAAAAATATAAAATAAATTATTACTATTTTCATCAAGCGTAGCAAATCATTTTGATAAATTACTCTAGTTTTATAAATAAAAAAAATAATAAAGTTAACTTTTAAATTTTCATAGTTTTCAAAGAACTTGGCGTGTTCAGAGGCCATTAATTATTCTAAATAGATGGTACGTGACAAATTTAATAAGCATATATGCAAAACCCACCCAACTAATGAAGGCAATCACACAGTGCAGAACTTCTAAATCCAACGAAAACTATTCCTACTGAATATATGTTTTATCATTCAACCAGTTGCCATTTTGCAATCTTACATCTTCTTTACCTTACTTATGATATTATCTTAAACTTACAATCGCATCACCATCCTTTATTACAAATCTATCTTTTATAAACTGATGAAGGCTAATTTTCATTGAGACAATAAACAAAACTGTTGTATATTAGACTGTGGAGGGGAGGCGTCACTGTGTAATTGTTCGTGTGTGTGAGTGGTAGGAAGTTTGAGTTTGTTTGCCTATAGTTCACCAAATCTAAATTGTGCAATTATCAACCATCTGGAAAGGTCCTAAGAATATTGTCTGAATGCTGGGAGGTATTAGTCAAACTGTTCTTCTGTTGTTTGGTTGGGATTCCGCAGGGACGCCAATATTCCTGAAGAAGTGACTAGTTACTTTCCTGTATAATCCTGAACTAACCCTCGATCAACCAATCAATCAGGAATCCTGTTTGCAAAACATTTCCATAAATAAAAATCTATTTCACTAATAGATGATAATCTTTACCACAAAAAAATGGAAACTCACTGTAATAATTCATATAAGATTGGGCCAGATGCTAGATGAAGGAATTATTTAAAATCAACTTCTTGGATTTTGGAGCGTTATCTTGAAATATGAGATCTGGCTTAACCTGGTGTATGACAAGGTTACTTTTGAAATAGTCAAAACTGAGTATAAACGCCGAGTAGAGTAGAAAACTAAATTAAAGTATGACTACAAGGAACCCAATAATGTGGCATTATTTGTAATTCACCAATTTTTTTGCTTACCGTGAAGGACTCTACTGTAGAAGATGTCTTGTGAGCTCCACTGGAATCAGTGTTTTTGAACTGCGCTAATCCTGAGAAAAAGAGAAATAAATGTGCCTTTGTGACTTTGGGTGGCTGTGTGTGCATGTGAATGTTATTGTTTGTTGTTGTGTGTACTGATGAGCAAGTGTTGCTTTAGATACGTTAAAAAAGTCTCGGCAAGTTAGGTATGAATCCATTGTGTCGCGATATATTTCTAGACTAGAATCTTCGCTAGGTTGTTAAGGATTCGTATGATGAAGTAATCTCACCAAAGACGCAATCAGAGATCATAAACCAATTCATCGAAAACTTAGGATCTGCTGCTTTAACGCCTTCTCCATTATTGATACCACATCTCTATGGATTTATATAGCATATTCTGCTTTCATAGTCAGAATCTAGAGGTATACCAATGGATTGACAGTTTTTTCTGTTTAAATAAATTTCAAAATATAGCCATAATTTCAGAATTATCAGTACTATATATTTTATATAAGTTAAGAATTTCGAACCTGCGAAATGCCATTTTTAAAAAATGAATTTAATTTATTTTATTTAGCAGAATATTACAATTTTACCAAAGTAAACACAGTACAAAGATACAGAATAATAAGAACTTGACCTAGTGATCAATAAGTAATACACAGATCGTCGTATCTAAACTAATAGCCAGTTAGAGCTAATTATACAAATATATCCCACTTTATTTCTTACTTTATTGCACCCACACAATCTACTTGATAGATTGTGTGAGAACTCTTTACTATTACAAGGATAAGTTTACATAGTATTATCATTGTGTTTGTGGCCACTTGCAAGATGAAGAGTGAGTCATGCTTATAGTTGCAATGTTACAGATTCATAACATATGACATAACAACCTCGTATACGAGGGTCATTCATAAGCAACGAGACAAATCGCTATAGCTCAGAAACGGTTTGTTTAATCAATACAGTAGTTTGAGTGCATCAAGTTGGCATCCTTGTACTTAGTTTCTCATTACCTGTTCAAGAGTACTTGGCGTAGCCACAAATGTATTCAGTTAACAATGGCGAGTCCGCTCGAGCATTGCACCTCGGAAGAATAACGTTCAGTGATTAGATTTTTAGTTGTAGAGGGTATCAAAGGTAGTTAAATCCACGAAAGAATGTTGAAAGTGTACCGGAATAATTGTTAGAACCGTTCGAACGATTACAAATAGGTAGAACAGTTTAAAAGTGGCGCGTAAGTGTCTGTGACCAGCAACGAAGTGGACGACCGGTTGAAGTTGCAACTTCCTCCCTCGAATCTTGCATTAATGCGCTAATCCAGGACAACAGGCGTATTACTGTTGAACCATCAAGTGATATGCTCACAAATAAAGTAGGGCCTGCATTCGAACGAAACGAAGTCTTGAGTAAAAGCGTGATTATGCTTCATGACAACGCGCGCTACATACATCACAGTTAACTCAAGAAACATTTCAAAAAGTGGGGTGGGAGGTCCTTCCACTTCCCCCTACAGACCCGACCTCGCCCCATCGGACTTCCATTGGTTTGGACCACTTAAAGAGGCTCTACGTGGGAAACGTTTTCAATCAAATGAAGAAGATAAAAATCAGGTACAAAAGTGGCTTCAAGATCAACACAAAAAATTTTATGCCAGAGGCATACACAAATTAGAAGAACGATGGGACAAGTGTGTAAATGTTGCTGGGGACTATGTTGAAAGGTAGCCAACGTTTTGTATTGATTAAATAAATCGTTTTTGGGCTACAGCGATTAGTCACCTTACTTATTGATATTTGTATATTTAGTGCCATGTATTTGTGAGTTCATCAAATACAGCTATGATTACACAAATATCCTTTTAATCATAATCTAGTTATCTTTCTATTTCGTTTCTCTAAACAGCTTAGATCAATCTTCCTATAACTCAATACCAATCTTCATCCTCTAAGGAGCCTGAAGAGGAATTATTAGGCATTATGATGACTTTCACCCTAACTCACGTGAAATAATAATCTGTTTATGATATTAATGGAGTAGTATTACTTGTGTGGCTTCTACTATCCAAATATTCTAGATAAAATGTTTATCAGTATTTATTCGTTACAAAAAAAAAACAGTAAGTATTGAAATGTTGCAGTTGATAAGTTTTAACAAAAATAAATTAAAAAAAAAAGTGTTTGAAATAAAACTGAGGATAATGGTCACGAAAGCAATATACTAAGAAAACTTCAGACGAGTAACAACACACCAGAATAGGGAAACAAACACACATTAAGTTCATTTGACTCGTTTATTTAGATACTACAAATAATTAATTAAATTCAAATTTAAACATTAATTTAGTTATTAAATGTTTATAATTCTGTGATGGCATCCATTATATACTTTTATTTATCTTTAAACTTTATTAAGTGCAATAGAAAATAAACGGAGATATCATATATCTTTTAATTAGTAAGGCGTAAAACATCCTACTATCATATACCATTTTTATTTTAAAACCACCTCATGCATATGTAACTAATTGTTTTGGGGAATTAAAGAGGATTTCAGCAAAATGTTTCAAAACAATTTTTTTTTAAAGCGTGTGATGATAGGATAGCCCACACTTAGTTATAATCTATAATTTATTACAAGCAATGATAATTATCTCTGTAATTCCAATAGAAGCTATAATAGGCTATTAAGTTTATTTTTCCTTTCTGGAAGTACTACTAATCCACAATTATATTGGCAGTGGCCAGAGTTACCTCCCAAAGGGGTGCATATGGTCCACATAGGAATATTTTAGGATACAAAGTAGTTAACTATCACTCTATTAACGTTTAATGGATTCGACGTTGCTTAAAACTCTTTTGTAGCCTTTCATTTTGTTTTTTTTATCAGTGTTTGATGTTTAACAAAGAGGATTGAGATAAAAGTTGAAAATATTTTTAAAAAAATGCTCAGCCCTTATTTATGATTCAAAGCATAAAGTAGAAGTTGATGAAAAAATACGTATTGTGTTGTTCGAAAAATGCTATAATTTAGTTTTATTTAGTTCATTTATGTTTCACTAGATTTCTTCATATGATTTCCGTTTCATATAATTTTTTTTTTTTTTTACCGACTTTACTCACATAGAATTTTAAATCAGTAAAACATAGTGTATTGCTAAAGATGGAGAATTTTTGGAAAGAATTGATTAGAAAGGACAAGGATAAATAATAGTAATGGTTGTTGTGGTCTAGATTTTAAGGTATTAATTTATAAGGAATATTAATTACGATCTCAATGTCAAAAATTAGGAAAGTACAGCAATTAGGAACAATTCAATAGAGAATGGTATTTTTGGGGAATTTTTGAGTCAAACCACATTCACATGGGAATAAATAGATTTATTTTTGGAAATTAATGTAATATATCATATTTTTAAGTTTGACTACCGGTTTAGTTGTTGCATTTATAAATGTATTTTACGAAATAGCAGATTATTTATTGGGTGGGTGTAAGTGCCTTGATCCCATACACCTACCTGATCAGTAGTCAGATATAAAGCCAGCATTCAAAGATATGAGTTCATCTTATGAAGAGTTATTAACATTGGAAGTTGGACGGAAAGCATTTAATAACCCCAATGTCTGAAAAATACAGAAACTCAAAGCAAAATGTATATTTTAAGATGTCCGAAAACAATAACATAAAATGTTCTTGTAATCAATTATTTATGGAGTCGAACCGGAATTCCGACACCACTTAACTTGGAAGGCAAAAATGTAATTTTTCAAATACTATTTTGTGACTACACAAACTTTGTCTGAAATTTACCAATATGTCATCAACATATGCACAGAAATAGCGGATTTTTTGCAAATTTAGAAAACTATATTTTCTCCCCCATTAAAAACTCAATGTGATTGATTTAATGGTATCATGCAGGCTATACAAATTTTGGTTTCATGATAAAAAAAAAAATGTTAATATTATTTAATACTAAACCAATGAAATTAGCTTTCTATCAAAGTACATGTACATTGATAAATGCCCTCACTCTTATTAAATGGTATTCATTTTTAGTAGCTGGATCCTATAAGCCCCCGCAATTCTATCCTGTAGTTGTACAACTGAAGTATCTGATGTAGGTCACATTTTAGTAACCCCATAGGGGGTACTTAAATAATCCATTGGTATTAAAAACCACAAGACCGTGAAGCCCGAAAAATTAGACCATTATTAAGGCGCCATCTTGCAGTAAGTATATTGGCGATTTAAATGCTGAGTAATATTTCGCGAATTGTGGTCGTAACCGTCCAACTGAAACCACACGTGATGGCAAACAAGCAGTGGAAAAATCCTCTGAAGAAAATGAAATGTATCTCAAAAAATGAGCAATTATCTCCTCGGACCGCCCAGGGGTTGTTGTATCCCTGAAGCCAAAAGTCTGTTAAAGGACAGGGCTGGCTGGGAGGTGGCGAAGGTCGTAGGTGCCAAAATGAACTAATGGGTATTGGAGGGGTCTTGGTAGCCGAGCACCCACAGAATCTAATAATAGAGAAAAGATCACTAATAATTTTTTTTTTTTTTTAATTGGCCTCAATTTAAATAAGGCGATTTTAACGCATGCCATATCAAACTTAACAGAGAAAATCACATGTCAAACAAAATCACATGACAAAATCTGATGTCTATTGGGTTCAAGAAATATAACAACAAACTAAGCAAACACTCACAAATCAAATGACAACCAAATAGGGGTAAGGAACAATGGGGAAAAAAACAACTAGCAAGAATAAAAGAATAAATAAGATACCACAAACTAAAAAGGTAAAATCTCAAATCTTCAAATCTCAATTTGAATATGTACTGTTGAAAATTTTGAATAATCACGCAGGGTTTTTATTAATTTTTTTATAATAATAAGTTCTTTTACAAAATAAAGAGTAAATAAAAAGATAAAATTACAATACTTCCTCTTACTAGGAGTAAGAGAAAGTAAAAACAAGAGATTAGAAAGAATGCGAGAGAAATTTTCATTAAACCAAAATAAATGTAGCTCGCATAATATTTATTAATCCAAATCATATTGAATTTGGTATCATTTTTCATTAAAAAAAAAAAATCTAGTATTTAAAGTTTACAAACATAAATACTATTCAATTTGAAATAAGAATGTTAGTTCCGCAATCCGTCATTTCGGAACATTTAAAAAATAAAATGTTGATGACATATTTGAAAATTTTGGGAAAAATCAGCCACCAAATTCACACTACAATTTCTACAGAGTGTAATAAACTAATTTTGCTTTGTGCAAGTCTGTGTTATTGCACTGTTTGATCAAGACATTGCATTGGATGATGGGCGGACGCCCGAAACCGGTCGATGACCATAAAATCTATCACGGAAAATATCTCTGATATATATTGTGACTCTACTGGCCCAACCACAAGCAAGCTCTACTTTATCATTCATTACATATGTTCACTATGTAAAATTAAATAAACTCATGAACAATAAATAACGTAAAATAATAAGATTTTTTTTAAATGTAAATAAACAATAGATCTTCAAAAAGTCCATTGATTTGACCACATCAAGTCAAAAAAATTAATTAAAATATTCATAACAGCAATATTCTCTAATAAGCACCTTCTTTTTTTTTACAAGTGTTTTGACATATAATAAAAGGTGAATACCTGTTGTAAATCAAAATTTCCCAATTCTCCCATTTTAATATTAATAAAAAATGTAGGTTAATGTAGGTAAGTTAATTTTTTAAATATATCTTATTACAAAGGCAACAACTTTAGAATTCTGAAGCAAAATTAGGCTTAACAATTCACTAAAATACTTTAATCTCATTACATAATAAAATGGGACTTTACAGAATTTATTTTTCAGTTTGTTTGTTTTTTTGGGGGGTGGGGTGTGGGAATTTGCTCGAAAACAATTACAACTACTTGCTTTAAACATGG
Source organism: Triatoma infestans (assembly GCA_011037195.1). NCBI lineage: Eukaryota > Metazoa > Arthropoda > Insecta > Hemiptera > Reduviidae > Triatoma > Triatoma infestans. The sequence goes on along the minus strand of JAAEAF010001199.1, from coordinate 18,193 downwards.
AATACTAAGCAGCAGATATATTAATGAATCGCTTTTAATTAAAACATTTATCCGGGACAATTGACTTGAGGAGGTTCTGTGGAATTGGCGCGCTATCTTATAAATGTAATCACTTCAAGTATATCTGTCTTGGGTAGGGTATATAAAGCCCTGTCTCAGTTTTGTAACTGTATAATACAAGTGAGTATTTTCAAATGTGATTCTATTCGTGCTTAGGGAGATTCAAATTGTATTTCACACATGAAAAAATCAATTTTGCAAATTTATCAGAAATGCAATACTCTTAACTCTTATAGTTAAGCGCGACTCATATAATTTCCAACAATCACTTTTACGCACTTCCGGTACCAGGAAACATCTATTTCAGATAAAAAACTCAATTACATAAATTATGTACGAATGCTACAACTACTTCTCTTATAGCATAAGAGCAAGTAATAGTAACAATTCTCCCAACAGCAAACACATGATACATCTTGTACTCGCTGATTATCAGCCAGATAATCTAAAACGCTTGTGCAGTGACAATAAGGTTGCCAAGGTTAACAGACAGATAATAGTAACAACGAATCCTCTTCATATCATGTTTACTGACCAATGTCTGAATTCCACACATCGGTACACAAATGCACATAAATGTCGCATGTATAATCCCGCCTCCCTGATTTTCTTTTGGATAAACTACTTAATTCTTTCCCAAATAAGATTCGAGGTCAATGTAAACTTGGAAATTAATAATGACAGATTTTTTTTTTTTATTAAAAGCAATATTAGTTTTATAACCAAACAGATTATTTTCGAATTCAGCAAGCCTGCTGTTTCAGTAAATTGAAACTGGCGGTGGAAATTTCACAATGGTGTGATAAACAAGCGGACAGGGTCTGCTGTTGAAGTTGACATGTCTAGTCCGGCTTACAACCAAATATTTTACTCTTCACTCGTGACAACAACACGCCCAAGTCATACCTTTCCATATTTTAGTCAAATATGGAACCAAAAATTATTTTGACTTTTCTTTTTTTTTAAATAAATCAAAACACAAAAACGTTTTTCTCTTAAGGACCCGTTAGGCCACCGAATAAAGGCAAATTATTTTGAAAATTACTCATACTGTATGAGAACTTGGAGTGAGGCTCCAATCATTGAAACCATCTTTTCGTACTTTAGTTTCAGAGATCTCAGAAAACGCAATTTCTGTGAAAACTTATTTTCAAAATCTAACACATCGCAATAGGAACTACTTCCTCTTACATTATTCTGCTTACTGCCCCATTCTACGAGTGCTTAACCCTTATGTCATGCCTATTTGTATGATAGAGAAGAATGGACTACAAACTTGAAAAAAATAGTTACGTGCAAGAGGTGGAAAAGCTCCCACGCAAGAGCTAAAAAAAAAAAAAAAAAATCGTATTTAAGCACGCAATTCCAAGATTTAAGTCACCTTAAATCAACATGTGAAGAATCTAAAAACAATTACCAAGAGCTCTTAAATGAACTTGAACAAGAGTTTATAAATTATTCAAGTTTCCACACACAAATATCGAAGGTGTTTTAACAAACAAGGACTTTATAACAGCAATCAACTGTTTACAAATAATTAAGTATAATCAATGATTATAAAATAGTTAAGTCCAAATATTATAACTTTCCAAACGAATTTTCTTGTATGGAGCTGATCCTTATCAGGCTACTCCCTCAATTGGCAGATAAAGGAATAAGATGAGTATGTTGGGAAAAAGGTGTTGGGACTATGTTGCCGGCGTAGGCCGCTTCAGCTCTGCTGTTCTCGAATGACGCGATTTCAAAGAGTAAAAATCATTTATTTTTTCGGACCGGCGGGATTTAAGTCTAACGTCCCGATCAGGTGTCAGTCATGGCCAGGGACGGATAGCAAACATTAAGATTACTAAATTTTTCATATAAAGATCAAGGCTGGAAATCATACACAGTACAACATTACTCTGCTTACTGCCCCCTTCCTACGAGTGTTTAATCCTTATGTCATGCCTCTTTGTAAGATAGAGAAAAACGGACTACAAACTTGAAAAAAATAGTTATCCGCTAGAGGTGGAAAAGCTCCCGCGCAAAAGCGAAAAAAAAATCGTATTTAAGCACGCAATTCCAGGATTTAAGTAACCTTAAATCAACACGTGAAGAATCTAAAAACGATTATCAAGAGCTCTTAAATGAATTTGAACAAGAGCTTATAAATTGTTCAGGTTTCCACACACAAATATCGAGAATGTTTTAACAAACAAGTACTTTATAACAGCAATCAACTGTTTACAAACAATTCTCTGCCAAAAGCACTTTTACAGACGAGAGAGTACTCAGCAAGCTAGGCCAGACTGGCTCAAACTAATCGATTCTTAAAAGAAGCAACAGTTCTAGGATTAGCAGCCTCACACTGCTCTCCAAGCTCGCTCTATATAATTAGCCAACGCCACCAATCAGCTACTATTCCTCTGACCAACATCAGAATTCCCCGCTAGGTCACTCCATCCTCTTATATACTCATTCTCCTCACTAAGTATTCAGTGAATAATATAATTGTGAATTAATGGGTAACTAGTGAGTTTATATTTTCATTCTCAACATCAACAACAAAAAACATTTCCTGTTTACTATTACAGAGAGAAAGAGCTGGGACGTACGTAGAAAAATAGTGAATTTTAATCGATTTAAACGGTTTATTTTTTCACTAAATTTCTTCACAATACTCTTGTTTGGCTAAATTAATTATTATTACCATTATCACACACATACACTTCCAAATTAAATTACACAATATTCTTCTACAAAGATTACCACCACATTCTATGTATAAAAAAAAAAAAACATCAAACCCCATCAAAACTGGATTTGATGTAACAGTATATGTGCAAAATAACAAAGTAGTTGCACACATCAATTTACGTAGTGAGGAAATTAAGGCTGTCCTCTACTTGGAATGCCTACTGACAGGATGGTTCCTAGGTATAACTTTAAGAGGAAATTCCGAACACAGGCGGATAGTTGGTGTAGACAGACCTGAGTACTCAAAGAAACGAGTGCAAGTGCTGCTTTGTCAAAGGATGAGTGTTCAAGAAGCTGACCATTTTGTTAAATTACTGATTCCGCGCAACTGCGTGTCCCGCATAATGGGACCTGCAGCGGTAATACTCAATATAATAAAAAGTCTGGAAGGTACCTATATGAATTTATATATCCCCCAGATTTTCAACCTATCCAAGAACTACAGATAGAATTATATTAATGATCGGGCATAAAGAACGATTATTAAATTTTATCACGTTTCCTGGGATTTTACCTAGGAAACTCAGAATCCTGGTTGGCAGTGTTGGAAGACCCATGTCGGGGACTTCGGTCATATCGGAGGAAAAAAAAGGACAGGAAAAAATAGGAACAAGGAAATAATTCTTATATGCTTCTATCCAACACTTGAGTCTTCACCAAAACACAGCTATTGGCTGATGATCATGAATAATAATTATAATAATCTCGCTTATTATATCAGTTTATCGATCTCTATTTACTATTTATATACTATTATAGTAAATATCAGGCTGTACTACAATAGCGCCTCCCTTAAACCGAGCCGCTTTAGGGAGTAAATAATGGTCTAGGTAATATAACATACGACAGCGAAATATTGACATTTACATTTAAAAAAAAAAAAAAAATCAAGCAAATCTAGACCTGACATCGATTAAATTCCAAGCGAAATACGTGTACCGCTGATCGTCCGAGGAAGTGTCCCCGGAGACAGCCTCGGAGTTACAACCTATACCCAAAACAAGGGGTTATGCGACCGACCCGTGCCCATAGAGTATAAATGATAATAAATAATAAATATAAATAATAGAAAAATAAAATAAATATAAAATAATATATATATATGTTAATATAATAAAATATTAATTAATAAATAAAAATATAAATAGTATAAATATAATAAATAAATAATAATAATAATAATAATTGTAATAATCTCGCCAGTGCCTCCAGCCCTCTGCAGGTCCGGGAGAAGAATAGGCCTGCTCATGTCCAGGATGTCGTAAAAGGCGAATAAAGGACTACGCGGGAGCGGCTGGTATACAGCCGTTTGGGTTTAGTCCACCTACGGAACACTAGCTCAATACCACACACAAACTCAAACACTTACACATCAACACGTACACCACACATACAGATCCCCTAAATCCCGGAGTCAGATCCCGAGCCGGGAGGTTTATGGGCGGGGGTATCAGCCCACTGAGCACCAGGCCGAACTCAGTGTGTAAATAGGCCTGCCTTCCCTCTGGTAAGGGCGCACTGCCGGAGGGTGATGTTCAGTTCGTCCCAACTCGTGGGAACTTATGGAAACCTCAATAAACCTAAATCCATCAGGCTCATTAGAAAAAAATGCAGTTTCGTCTTCATTGAAAAGAAGTGGTAAATATAAATGGATAGAATCGAACATAGAATTTCCAAGAAATAATATGGGACAGCAGTTCCTAATTATGACATGTGAAGAAGAAGGGAAAAGCTTTGAACCTTTCTGGCCCATAAAATATTTAATTTTCTAAAAACGATCTGCTCTGGAACAAAGACAAAAAAATTAAGAAATGGTTCATTACTGATAGAAACGGAAGCAAATAATGAGAATGCAAATGCTTTGCTAGGCATAGAAACTTTCGAAGGCATAAAAGTCTCAATTATTCTAAAGTGTATATCCAGGTATGAACTATTACATTGCACTGAGGAAGAAATATTAAATGAATCTAAATCGCAAGGCGTCTTGAAGTAAAGAGACTATACAAGAAACAATTCGGAGAGAGCAGACAACACCAGCACTTGTATTAACTTTAAAGGTATCTCAACCGCCAAATAGGATACCTGCCGGCTTCCTGTCTTTACAAGTGGGACACTATATTCCCAATCCTCAAAGATGCTTCTAATGCTGGGCACTAGGCCATATTGCTAACAAGTGTACGACTGGCGACAGATGTAAAATATGCTCCTTAGAAATGCATCCGAATGGGTGTTCTACGCAGCCTTTATGTATGAACTGCAATGGTATGCAGAATGGAAGAACTTCCAGAGAGAGAAAAAGATATTAAGATACAAGAAATTAAAGTGAAGGAATGTATCAGTTATAGGGAAGCACTAAAGAAACTAAATTCAGAAACAGTTAGACCTGTAACTTTTGTAGAATGTGTTACTGAAAATAAAAAATTTTGAAGATTTGGTAATGCGTCTGGCAACAGTAGTAGTAGAGACCCTAGCAAATACTATTGGTAATTTAGAAGAAAAGATGAGAATTTAATATCTAAAATAGATTCAATAAATAAAGAAGAGGGAAAAATTAAGAATTTGCTGCCAGATAATTCAAATCCAGTCAGGGAAGATATTTTAAAAATTGCAGCTATCTCAAAAAAAACGTCCGGAGACACCAAATTCTCTGATTTCTAAGCTCCACACAGTTGCCTCACCACCCCAAAAAATTATAACAGGTGACACCAGAAAAGTAGATCGGAAAACCGAAAGTGGAAGAGAACTGAGAGTCTTCTAATTCCTCTTTATTCAGCGCAGAAGACAAAGATTTGGAAGCAGTGGACATAGAAACATTGAAGCAAATAGTGACAGATCTCCGAAAGAAAGCGAAAGGCAAGAAATAGAAATAAAGCATAATTATTTGAACATTAATATGATAATACAGTGGAATTGTCGTGGGTTTTATAAAAATCTAGAAGAGCTGAAATTAATTATAAATAAATACAATCCCAAAGTTATCTGTTTACAAGAGAACAGCTTTCGGGAAAGAGATATGCCACAAATACGAGGATATCAATTGTTTCGAAGAGACTTTCTCTCAGGGAATAGAGCTTGCGGAGGCGTGGCCATCTTTGTAAAAAATGATATATATTGTGAAAACCTAAATACTATTAATAGTGATTTACAAGCTGTATAGGTGACTACTCACTGCCCGATGAAAATAACAATATGTAATATGTATTTACCTCCGGCATCAAACGTAACCAAAATGGCAATATTAAGATATATCCGGGCTTTACCGAGGCCATATATAGTCCTGGGAGATTTCAATGCGTATCATACCCTGAGGGGTTCTTCTAATGTAAGTCAACGTGGAAGAATATTGGAGGATATGGTAATAGAAGAAAATATTGTTCTAATCAACAAACAGGAAGCAACCCTGTTAGTATCCATAGTAGTAACGGTGTGCTGTCGGCCACTAATTTAACCTTGGACAGTCCTTCACTTGTACCACATCTCGACTGGAATGTCCATAATGACCTCCGTGGGAGTGACCATTTCCCTACAATCATCAGCTCGGCAACAACAATGTCCTAGGCGATATGTACCTTAGATAGGCATTCAAACAAGCGCAATGGGATAAATTCACAGAATTAGCAAACTTCTGCAATAATTCTGAATTCTCGAATATAGATGAGAAAATGGATTACATAAACCACGTCTTGAATGTACGAAATATGTAAACGCACGGGGAAAGGTAAATTTTCCGACCAATCTTACAGATGTATTAGGAGATAATCAGGGCAATATCAATAAGACTTTCGAATATCTTAGGGAGGTTCATCTATTTCATTTGTTGTGAAACTAGCTGTACATATGTATGTGTTGTTTGCTGGTGTCTTGTGTATAGGTATTTATTTTATAAGTGATATAATGGAGTAGAGGAATATGATTAGAGATTGTGGGTTTGCTGTAGGCCAGTCTAGGGAAGTACGCCACAGTCTTTCAGGCTGAAGTTGTGGCGTTACAGCTCTGCCCTAAGGATATTATAAGGCAAGGTTTACAGGGTAGGAAAGTGGCCATATACTCCGATAGTCAGGCATCCCTGAAGGCACTTTCTTCACACCAAATAGTCTCAAGACTGATGTGGGATAGCGTAACTGCCCTAACCGAGGGTGGTGCTCGAACAAGCTGCACTCGCCTGGGTGCCGGGTCAGGCGGAGTTTCGGGGCGAGGAGAGGGCGGATGCCTTGGCGAGGGAGGGTTCGAAGGATACCTTTGTAGGCCCCGAACGCTTCTGCGGGTTATCCAAGAGCCTGATTCAACCTTCTTTTAAGGGTTGGATAGAAGTGCAGCGTCTGCATTGGTGGGAGAGAACACCAAGACAGAGGACGGCAAAACTCTTTATCAAAAGACATTTGCCTAAATTTACCAGGGATCTAATGACTCATAGCCGAAGGGATAATAGTGGGTCTAATAAGAGGGCATTGTAGGCTGAATAGACACATAACCACATGTTATGCCGATTCTGCAAGACTGAGAAGGAAACCCCGGCACATATCCTTTGTGAGTGTATCGGCCTGGTGGGGACAAGGTTTCTTCAACTGGGGTCATGCAATCCCGAACCCATGAGCTTCATGACGGAGCCGCACTCAGCCTTGCTAAGCCTGATTAAGATGGCGAAGCTGAGGGATGTGCTATAATTTTAGAGGATCCCACAATAGACCTCTTATTGCAGGTCGCAGTGGAACGAGGCTGGCCTTGCCCGCTCGAATCTATTCTAATCTAATCTAATCTACATGTATGATCCCTATGTGCAAAGGTCTCGAGCAAAATCTGTTAGTGTGTCTTGTTATTTGCTGGAATACTTACAGAGACCCAATTTTCCGAGAGACATGGGACCAATTCTAAAAGATAAATGATTTTTACTTTCTCTCACTCTTACTAACTGCCATCTTGTCCAATTATCCAAATTGAATTTTAACCGGGAAATTTTTTTTTTAGCGAATGTGTCACTCACTCTCTCTCTGCGCGCGCACGCGTATGTGCGAAGTAGATTTAAGAAAAATACCAGAGCTGTTAATACTAAATTTTATAACTCTACAAATAGAACAATATAAAAAATTCATTTCTGGCACAGTCCTCTCTTTTATGGAACTCTTTACTTGCTAATTTAATTATTAAAAAGAACAATAATTTCATTGAAAAATGCATTGTACGATTACTCAATGCGATCCTTCATGGATCTCTAATTAATGGAGTTTTTATTTATAGTACTTTAATGCTGTGTAATTATAATCACTTTCACTTATAGAGAGAGATTATTATAATTCTTTAATTTTTGTTTGTTGAAAAAGAGAATAATATGTTGTTCCTTGCTCAATGAAATAATCTGTTATTTAGATCCTACATACTACATAACTCAATATGTTTAGTTTGGTACAAAATGAAATTTCAGACAAATATAGATAGCCGTAGAAGGAGAACTGTTGATTTGAATTTCTATGGCAGGTATTATCATTGATTTCCACAAATGAAGTAGAAATTGTACGGTGCTGTGTAGTACATGTTAAATTGATACTTCATGTGCAATTTAATGACAGGTATAATTTTGATGGTGCCGAGTTAATATCTAATTACTGATATTTCATTTTTTTGATATTCTTTCTCAATTAACAATTAATGTATCAAAATTGTACATTAGAGATGGAAAAAAAAAAACAACAAAAATTGAAGAAAATCCGCTAACGGTTTTATAGAATATATTACTTTCTCTTACTCTTAGTAAGAGAAAGTATTGTAATCGTGTCAAATTTTCGATATCGAGTTTTCACCGGAAAAATCCGTTTAGAGGTTCCCTGAGTGTGTGTGTGTGTGTATGTATCTGAACTGCATAGCTCAAAAACGAAAAATCGTAGAAAGTTGAAACTTGATATTCCGTTTAGAGGTCACCATGGGATCTGACTGTACGTTACCTGACAAAATTCCTCAACCGGAAGTACCACTTTACTAGTTGGATTTTTTACTTTTTTGCGATTTTCTCAAAAATGGCTCCGACGATTTTCTTTAAACTTTAGTACATCAACCACACATACAAAGAGTACAACTTTTATTTGAAACATTTCTCCAGGAAAATGCATTTGAAGGGCTTTTTTTGGGGGGGGTGGGGTTAGGTTTTAATAATCTAAAGTGCTATTTCAGTTTATTATAATTCTGTCATCTAAATAATGTTATTAAAATTAAATAGTTGTTGAAAATTCCGAGTTTGAAAAAAATCGGATAACCGGAAGTGCTTTTACTTTTACCACTTTACTAAATGATTTTTTCTTTTTCGCGATTTTCTCAAAAATGGCTCCGAACGATTTTCTTGAAACTAGGTATATAAACTAAAAACATACAAAAGAGTTCTAAAACTTTGAATTTGTATCAGTTCTCTGGGAAAATTTATTTAAGGGCACTTTTAGGGGAGGGGTGGGGTTATATTTTTCTCTAAAGTGTTATCACAGTTGATTATACAATTCTATCATCCAAACAAAATTAAATAGAAATAAATACATGGCTGAAATTCCGAGTTTCAAGAAAATTAGTAAACCGGAAGTGCGTTTTTACTGAACAGTTTTTTCAGTTTTCGACGAATCTCATTAAATTTTAAAACACAAACTATAAAAGCTGTCAATTATAATTTGGAGAACTGGAGTAAGAGAAAGTTATGTGAGTGTTTCACACCAGATTTTTTTTTTTCCTCGTGATTTTTTAGAAAAAATCAGAACTAAAACATCGTTAAGAAATATATAATAATCTATTCATTTTATTTGAAATATTTTTGCAAATAAATTTACACGGTTTCAGGATGAGCTGAGATTTTAGACTTCCACTTATAATTCTTATCAACGCAGGTATGGTTATGGGAGCTAAATTGAAAAGAATTAGAGGAACTGAAACGTTTAATAAATATTCCTATTTTTTTTAAAAAACTTGCTTGGTAGCTGGTCAGCTACCCCAGGCTCAAAAGTGAACCGCCTTGTGCGCCGATCGTGTATACTTCTGTATTAATGAGCAATTGAACAGGAATATATTATTTCTTTCAAAATAAAAATAAAAAAATAAAAAAATTGGAAAATTATTAATTTAAAAATTATATATATATTTATTTTTTAACCTGCAAATAAAAAAGGTAAAAAAATAAATAAATAATTTAAATTTTGTGTTGCAAAGCATTTCGCTTTAATCATGCTTGACTTTACGACTCTTAATAATTTATCTTAGCGGGTGAAGAGAGTTACATGCTTTTTGAGTGCATTACCGGTAATGCGTTCATCTCATAACTAAGTAACCAACATAAGTAACATAACGTTTGAGATGATGTTAAAACGGAATTTATAATCACTAAATGTAAATTTTTTAGTGACACAGAAGAAAATAAAAATATTTCTTTAAAATATTTGCTTCATTTTCAGCTATTTATTATAAAACAAAGTTTTTTATTACATTTTTATATTGTATATAAACCTTCGAATTAATTACATATTGTAGATAATTATACTCGTGAAGTTCGCTTGTTATTGTTAAATATTTTAAAGGCAGATAAGCAAAATTGATATTAAAAAATAAAGGGAAATCCATTATAATTATTACTATCTCATTTAAGTCATAGACATCCCGCTTTGCGTAGTGATTACGCTTTCGCCGTCTGATGAAATTAAGCGTTGTCGAACAAGCCGGTTTAGTAGCTACTATGGGAGTGATTGGCAGAACTACGGATAGGAAACTTCTGATACTGACCACTTCTGCATATAACAAAATCACCATGTGGGACACTTCGGTCTTTCATTGGTTGTCAAAACATGGATGTAAGTAGTTAATAATAAATATATTGATTAAAAATGATAAATAAGTCTAAATATAATTGGCCAGGTTCCTGGCCAGTTGATCAGCTGTCTCATGACTCTCATTTCCCTGCATTCCCAGGCACCCATCTCAGCTGAACCTCATTTTGTCTAGAACAGTCGAGTCAATGCCTCTCGACTTTCCTCGATTGGGGGGGAGGTAGTTCTGTAAGCCGCCAGAGCATTCAAAGCAGTGTAACTGTCCAAGGAAATGCGTATAACCTTGCCAATTTGGATCTCTACGAAAGTAGTCTGCTAGGCACAGACCTTGATGGCAAAACATTAACTCAAAACATTTTTTTCCAGTGAAAACTCGATAACGAAAATTTGACATGATTACAATACTTCCTCTTAGTAGGAAGCGGAAAAAGATGAAAATAATGATGTTTCTTGAACATTTTAAATAATAGTATAATATTTTACAAAAGTATAATAAATCAAAGAAATCGTCAGTATTAAATAATCATCAGCTTAATTTAGAATAAACATCAGAAACTAAATATTCAAAAGATTACAATTTCAGGACTTTTCCAATGACAATTTAGTGATTACAGTATTTACGTATTTACGATTCCACCTCTAATTTTTCTTTTTATTTAGCTCACTAGAGTGCACTAAAGAACTAGCAACGCGTAAACTCTCAGACTTTGCTTGCCTTCCCGGAGCCTGGTCTGTAACAAAGAACACTGACCGGAGACCGACAGTGCTCTGAAAAGGGTCCGACCGTTGGAGTAGCTACAATAAATCTTTCGAGTTGCCGTGCACTATTCCCTTACAAAATCTAATTAATCGCCTGAGTGTGAAAGTTATCTACTCTCTCGCTCTCTCTCTCTGTATATATATATATATATATATGTGTGTGTGTGTGTGTGTGTGTGTGTGAGAGTGTGTTTAGTACGAACGAAACGTCACAAAAACATATAATAATCCCAAGAAATTAATCTTAATATTCCATTGCATTCAAACTTAACTATTTCGCTTCGGTCAAAATCCGTTCGACGAAAGTTCAATGCAATTTTACTGATTTTTTGTTTTTTTGCAATTTTATCGAAATGGTTCAACACTACTTCAAATCATAAACCATGAATAAATATAATTTTTATTTGTAACGTTTTTCTAGAAAATAAATTTTTGAGTGACTTTGGAACCTAAGTGATTTTTCAATGTATCGTACGACACTACTAATTACAACACAATGAACAGCATAATTAAATAAATGAGGTTACATAAAATAAAATTTGAAGAAAATTGCAAATTTCAGACTGATTCAGTTTCATTCAGACAAGATTCAGTTTTTCGCAATTTTCTCCAAAACGGCTCAAAAATGGCTAGACTGATATCTTAATTTTCTTTTCAAGGCCAGATCGACTAAGAACGAGGATATATATATATATCCTCCAGACTCACATAGACTGACATCTTGTTTCTCTTGTAAATTTGTTTACATTTTTCTCTATGAATATGCCTACCATGAACCAGTAAATATATATATAAATTTATTTACTGGTTTAAACCAGTAAATTTAACCAGTATTATTTATTTACTGGTATAAATATATATATATATATATATATTTACTGGTTCATGGTAGGCATATTCATAAAGAAAAATGTAAACAAATTTACAAGAGAAACAAGATGTCAGTCTATGTGAGAGCAGTCTTTTTTAAAAGTACGAGACCAATGTCATAAAATTTTGCCGCCAATCCTTTGAGGAATCGAATAACCTCTTCTTTGACTTCTTCATCAGTAGTGAAGCGTAAGCCACCCAAGTGTTCCTTTAATTTTGGGAACAGGTGGTAATCACTTGGGGCTAGGTCCGGACTGTAGGAGGGGTGGGGCATAACTGGCCAGCCAAAATCTCTCAACAGTTGCTGAGTTTGACGAGAGGCATGAGGTCGAGCGTTGTCGTGAAGAAGCCTCACACCAGTGGACAATCTTCCTCTACGGCGGTTCTGAATTGCATGTCTCAGTTTTTTTAGTGTGTCGCAATACTTTTCAGAGTTTATCGTCGTTCCAGGAGGCATAAAATCGATCAACAGTAGGCCTTTCCTGTCCCAAAAGACGGTTGCCATGATTTTCCCTGCAGACTGCGTTCGTTTGAACTTCTTTGGCTTCGGCGAAGTTGAGTGACGCCATTCACGTGAGTGCTGCTTGGTTTCGGGAGTAAAGTGAAATGCCCATGTTTCGTCGCCTGTAACAATGGAATCCAAGAATTCTTCCTTGTTCTCTTCACATTGTTGAAGAAATTGTTGGGCACACTCGACACGTTTCTGCTTATGGTTTTCTGTCAGCATTCGCGGCACCCACCGCGCACACACCTTACGATAGCCTAATTTTTCGGTTAAAATCTTGTGTACTGTGATGTTCGAAATGTCAGGAATATGAAGAGCAAGTTCGTTAATTGTGATCCTTCGATCTTCAAGCAGTATGCTCTGGACCTTTTGAACAATTTCATCTGAAACTGATGGCCTTCCGCTCCGGTCTTCATCGTGAATTTCTATGCGACCTTCACTAAATTCTCTACACCATTTGCGCACATGTTGAACTGATATGCACTTTTTACCATACACTTCGATCAACTGACGATGAATTTCAGTAGGTAAAATCCTTTTTGCGTTTAAAAAACGTATTACTGCGCGAATTTCGCATCTGGCGGCAACGGCGATAGGGAGCACCATCTTCAATGGCTGCCAAGCCGGCTGTGATCGGCGTAGCGACACGGGAATGGTAGGGATAGAGCGCGCGAGAGTTGCTGAATGTGCCAGTGTTGCCAGATTTCACCCAGCACTTCGCGTTGTTCCGATACAACATAGGGAACCTTACTTTACGAATGACTCAGTTGTTCCACATATAATGGATGTGTTAGTTCGAGAGAATTTAGGTCTGGTTGATGAAATGAGGAGACGGTGTTAACACAGGTTAACTATGTATAATAATAATAATGAGACACAGTCTGCCTGGACTTTACGATAGTGAACGGTTAAGTTAAGGTAGTAGAGTGGTATGAAAATGGCACGAAGTGACTGGCGAGATGATGAACTATAGTGAACTATATTGGTATCGAATTGTGTTGAACTGTATTTGAACTATCTTACCATGAACGGACGGTTGCTATATTTATACAGTTTCTCCCACTCCAGTCCGAGAGAGTGGTTGTGTTTGTTTCTCTTCTCTTTACTCTCTTTGGTTGCTGTTACAAACAAAACTTTATTTCTCTGAGTGTGGTTAAAAAAGACCGATAATCTAGCATATACTTCAGTCAGCACACTACGGGTGGAGACATATATTTCTTATTACTCCGGATGAAACCATATGGAAATTCCACAGCCTTGTCCAGTAAGAGTATTTACTTGAGAGAGACTTCAAAAACCACTAAGCTATAATTTTAGGCAGAAAAAATTGATCGGGAACCACTCCCTATCGTATACAGTACGCGTGAATGCCCTTTCAAAATTATCAGGTAAAGTAGATCACATTTCCTGGCTAGTATATTGCTGAACTCTATTGTAGCCGAATGAGTAACTAAATCATAGTAGGTTAGCAATCTGAATGTTAAGACAGATTTGGTTCTTCTGGCCAATAGTAATAGTTTGAGACTCCCGTCAATGAAAATCCACTATATTCTAAGAATTTGATATATATATATGAAATTCTATATATATATATATAGAGAGAGAGAGAGAGAGTGAGAGAGAGAGATTTGTCAATTTTTTGCCTCTGAATGGGTAAAGTGTGTGAGTGCGTATATTTACATGAAAATGCACTAAGCAGTATCTGCTTATTTCATTATCCAGCAAAAACTGAAGTCTATCAACGTGCATTCACGGGAATTAAACAGATATAAGAAAGAAGATTCATTATTATTGCACTTTAAGCCAAGTTACACAATGACATCATCTTACCGTGTCATATTAAAATGACATATTTATTATATGAAATCTTCCGAAAAGCTTTAGAAGTTTATTTCCAAAAAGCATACTGTACACATAAGACATTTTGCAGACTACATTTTGGTTAGGTATTAATTTAGTACGCATTATAAATCTCATTTAAAACAAAATTATATTTGTTCCATGTGGAAAACTAACTAGATATCCAACAATTATTTCTACCTTAGTTGGGTCGTTTCATGTAAACATTGTATGAAAAGAAGTTTTAAAAAGCAATAATTTCTTTCGAGAGTTTAAATTGTTTCTAAAAAATGGTTTCTGACGATTTTGAAATTTATAAAAAGAAATACAAATGTTATATGTTTAATACCTTGGCAAACTAATTACTTACGAAAAATATAAAAAATACTTTATACATTTTAATGGAATTAATTACGTATTTAACTGAAAACTTAAATGTATTTAGTAATTACGGTTATTTTAAATACATAATTACATATTAAAAAAGTTTTGTTAACATGGTAAAACCATCAACCTTAATCAAGTTTGTATGTTGAGAATATAAAATTGCTGTTGAAGAAACGTTATGTTACATTATGCATAAACAATACTTTTAACATGAAATTACACATCATAAATATAATTAATGCGGACAGAGTTCATTAATCTTAATAATGAAACAAAAAATGAATTAATGTAATTATTTTTTTAAAAAGAAACTACTGCTGTATGACAAAAAAAACACTTGAATGTTAATTCCATTTTCAAATATATTTGAAATTTCCACATTCTTCGAGTTATAACTATAAAAATTCTAGGTACAGAGAATTTACACTTATTTGTTATACAGAATCATTTTTCATAAGTCCAAACGAGTAGATTGGAAGATTGCATAAGCCAAAAAGGCTACGATGGTTTATTACACGATTACAGTCCTTTATTAAATCTCCAGGACTGCATGGAATACCTAGAGATTCCCCAGCTTTGCAGAATTCTCATTCAGTTTGGCATGGAAATTCAATCCAATACTTATGATATAAGGTGAAAGTAGTATTCTCCCTAAGATTGGGAGGGTTGCAGATCAAACGCCAAAGTCATTTAGACAAATAAGTGTGTCTTCCTTTTTCTACACTAGACAATGAAAAGGTTGATAGACAGGTACATTAAGGACGAAATTTTGAGGAATTATCTCCTCATCATAGTCAATATGCAAGAATCCAAGCAGGAAAATATCTGGATGATTTAAACAAGTTTGTGCAATCAATCCTTGAGGATAAGTGAATTGCTACTTTCTAGATATGAAGGAGCCATTGAATAACGTTTTCTTAGTCCTTAGTAGATGAGATTTTAAGAAAGGGACTTACATTTCGATAACAGACACTTCTTTAAACAAAACAATTGTAAAGTTATTAAAAAAAGATTCTACTGATTCTGTTAAAAAAAAAAATGGTCCCTATGAATCCAAAAACCAGCCAACTTGTTTAGTCTCATAAAACTGCAATAACAACCCCATTATACCAGTAGTCAGTTACTGTAACGCTCCATGCGAAAATATAGCCATTCTATTAAACAATACAATAAAAAAACGAATACTAGCAAATATAGCATAAAAAACTTCATCAAATTAAACGTAAAACTAAACAAGTTTCAGACAACACGATCGTGGTATCTTTTGATATATCAAACTTATTCACGAATGTTCCAAATGACGAATATGAAACCATTATTGAACTTTTAAACCATAACAAAGTAAACCCAAATTCTTTAAATTAGAAATTATCTTACTGATTAAAATCTGCTTAGATAATAACTATTGCTAATTTAATGACAATTATTATAAGATGGTATTCTCTTATAATTAGGATGGTACATATTCTCAAACATTATTATAGGTTAGTAGGATATCTAATTGGATCACTTTTGACTACTCTATGTGCTGAAATTTTTGGGAATTACATAAAGACTTTGACATTCAACAATACTAACTGATTTTTTAGTACAAAGGCATTGCTTTGTATTGTGATATGCTCTGCTTATGGCAGGATTCAAAAAAGGAAATTCATAATTTTCTACCTATCATCAATGATATTCATAACAAAACAAGTTTCCAATGGAAATGAAAGAAAACTCAATTTCTTGAATCTAGCCATGAAATAATAAGCAGGAACAAGTTCACAAATTTTTAGGAAACCAACCACCAAAGATTTGATTATGTAAACATGTTGAAAAAAAATTACGTGTACAAACGAAAGGCAAATACAGTGTCATATTCGTGGACCAAACTGGTAGAAATGTTCACACAAAAGTGAATGAAGATATGTTTGATAAGGCTTCCCACATAGACTTTCTGCTTTCTGTGGGCAAGGGCAGGGGCCCTTGAATGATTAGAAAGTTACGAAATCCAAAAGGCCTGAAACTTGGTGAAAATATTCTCAACAAACAAATAGATTTTGATTGAGACTAGCGCTTAAAAACATATGTGACGATAGCGAAAAACAAGTGGTACATGGATAGGAAAGTATTGGATAGGTTATCAATTGGAAGACCATCCAACAATGTTAATACTCATTAGGTGCCGGAATAGTGTGCACTCTACCATCAAGTGTATAAAATATATGCTCTACTCTAGTAAGCATAACTTTACTGGAGTAAGGCATTGTGCATTCTTTTTTTCGGAGGGCTCCGCTCTCCGTACACCTGCTGACAAAAAACAATACCCCTATTCGGCCAAACTCGAAAATAAGTGATTCACTGTTCTATTTCTTTATCGCGCTTACTATCATGAGGGACAACAATAAGTAAAGTACAACCATTATAGTAAACTCGTGAAATAACAAGGATAATTTCAATGTTTGTGGACAGTGACCTGAATCATAACGTTAGGTTGCGTAATATACGAGAATCATGACGGTAGAGCGCCCACCATACTTGATCAAAACTCATTGAACAAATTTGTTTGAACAAATTAAAACAGATGCGGAGCTGGATTGTAGATGGTTGTAGGGAATTACTGCACTGCGACCTGAAAGATCTATTGTGCCCCCGGAGCCTTCTCAGTGCACTGCCAGCCTCCGAGCAGTGTTCTCTAGCCATAGACAACAATGTCTATCACCGGACAATGAGTTGTAGACGGTCCTAGGAAGAGAAAATCTAAAGGCAGCATGCTGGATTCGAACCCGGGACCTCCGCGTTGCTAGTCCAGCGCGCTACCACTGAGCTAATCCCTTCTTTCTCCCTTGGCATAGGCCAATTAACTAAGGACGGATACTCTACTTTGTGTACTGTGTTTGTCCTTGTCTGTAAAGTGTGGAGGGTATGTAGTTTAAATGTATTGTGTGCTGTTCTGACGAAGTGCTTGGAGTACTGAGCTGTGGTAATCCATGGGGTCGCCCAAGTAACTGCATGCAACAGATACCCCTTGCGCGCATTCATTAATTTAACTATAGAAATAATTCGCTTAAAACATATCTTGATCTCTGTAAGTTATCAAAGTAGGTAGCAATAATGGATCCTTAATAATAATACCAATGGCTGGGCATATCATTTGAAATTCTTAAACTGTTTTGGGTCCCACATCTTCATCTAAGTCACAATAAAGAATGTTTAACGAAATCACTGAGATTTGATGTTTTCAAACTAACCATTTCAGTCTGTAGTA